>JAJHUR010084949.1:58147-76139 GCA_027495735.1 Lutjanus campechanus
GATGAGGGATGAAGAGGATTTTTCTAAATTAAAACGTATTTCTTCCACCATTGAACCAGGAGCTAGAGCGTGTTAAAGAGGGACATGAGGGTTAATAAGCTGTACAAGCATGAAGATATTTATTAAAGGGATATTTCATGTTATTTTGAAGTGGGCTTGTATGAGGTACTTTTCAATAGTCAGTGTACACCCCCAGTCCAAAAAGTTGGGACATTCTGTAAAACATATGTAACATATATATATATATATATATATATATATATGTATAACAGAATGTACTGATTTTTATGATTTTGATTTTAATATATGGTTTTCACTTTGCCTAGTAGAGTCTTAACTTGCAGTTGTAGATGTAGCAACAAACTGTGTTTACTGACACTAGTTTTCAAGAGTTTTTAATGCGGGCATTTAATGTCAGTTTTCGCCTTGTCCCTCACATGCAGAGAGTGGTGAACGTCATGCCTCATGCCTGCGTGTGAACAACAAAGCCTTTCGAGGATGACCTTTTAACATTCAATCTTGATATTATCTCCTGTTAGCAATTAACCTGTTTACCTGTGGAATATTCCAAAGAGGTGGTTTTTGAGCATCCAACAACTCTCCCACTCTTTTGTTGTCCGTGTCCAACTTTTTTTTAAATGTGTTTCAGGCATCAAATTTAGAATTAGTGTATATATTTACAAAAAACAAAAAAGTTGATCAGTTTAAAGATGAAGTCTGTTGTTTTTGTACTGTATTCCATTGAATACAAATTGAAAATGGTTTGCAAATCATTTTATTTACATTGTACAAAACATCCCAACTTTCATGGAATTGGGGTTGTATTGCCTACAGTAGATACTGGTTGGCATGATCCCAGCTTGAAGAAGCAGTAGGAGTACGAAATATTTTCTGACTGGCAGATTTATAGTTATGTGACTGACTAGCAGTTGAGATTCGACAGAAGTTGGCTTGACTAAGGGCTTGACTCTGCTTTCTTGTCTCATGTTCAGTTGTTCTTGCTTCATATGTTTTTGTGTCTTCCTTGTCTTCTTTCTTTCTTCCTCTCTCGGCCTCCTGTCCCCATATCTGCGTATGTGGCTCTCTACCTCCAACACCCCCACCCCACCCCCTGACCTCTGCCCCCTTCTGCCCCTCCACCTCCCTCTGTAGTGGAGACAGTCCAGAGCAACGCTCAGCTGCTACTTGACAGCGGGACTGCCCTGTCCTTTCGCTGTCAGGAGACCATCAGTGAGACCTGCATCCCTGTGCCTGTGCTAAACTGGCAGGAGGGCTCCCTCAAAGCCACACCCGCCACTATGGAGTGTGTGTAGCCTCTCCCATTCACCTGCATCTGTCCTAACTTCCATTTACTGTTTCTTTTGTCTTTGTTCCATCCTTATTGCTGTCAAGATGCTCAGATGTATACCTACCATGTGTCCTTTCTGAGTATTCCCATTGCTATAGTTTCAGGAGTCAAGAGCTGCAGTCATATTTCTGATTAATCCAAAGATACACTGATAAACCAGGATTAATGCTGCTTAAATATCTTATCTTTTAGCAACTAGTCTTCTATCTAATTTAATCTCTATAAAAGTCTAATTCATGGTTAGAAATATAAATAATACAGAATTGTTACAACTTGCCATGGAAATACTTTGGAAAATATGCTAAGCATCTCATGTGGTTTTGCATTTTGTCGTTGCCATCACACATCCATGTCACATTCAGTGTTTGCAGGACTAGAGCATTTGTGTTTGTGTTGTGGTTTTTAAACCAGGTTTTATTGTGTCTGCATCATTTCCATAATACCAGATTATTGACGTCAATGGGGGGTGTTTCTACTATTTCAGAGAAATTTGATGTGAAGATTGTGCTGCTTGTGATGTGTTTGCATAGTGTGCTGTACGTGGAGCTCGATCTACACATCCTGAATATACTGTTCCCAGTGTTTCTCCTTGTGATAATGGTCAGAGGTCATCTGATTTTTATAACATCTCCAGCACTACACTGGAGATCCCTGCATCTGCAAAGACAAAGGAGTTTGAGTTATTTGAAGTGGGGTTGTATGAGGTACTTATCAATTGTCAGTGTGTTTGCCAGGAGTTAGGGGAAGCAGAAAGGGGCACCAACACAGAAGCTAAGGAATTTACTGCTGTGGACAGGGTCAGGAACAGCAGGTACCACTTAAAACAGGGTCCACCTAAAAAAAAAAAATTATCAGTCAAAGTGTGCACTAATTTTACAATAATTTCACTACTTTACTTTGCCATCAGACAGCCTTTAATGGAAAAAAACTGCTGTTAAATAAGCCAAATATCGCTCTCTCCAAACCAACCAAACTCCACAGATGAAGTCAGTACTTCTACCTTTCAGAACCCAAGAGTTGCTGGTCTACCACTGCTTTGATTTGTTGTTTGCTTGTTTTGTTTATTCTGTGACTTTGGTGATTTAAAAGGATAGATCAGTCACACAATAACACAAACAAACTAACAGATCCAGACAGCGGTAGACCAGCAGCTCCCATTTTCTGTGAGGTAAAATTAAATGATTTTGTCAATGAAGTTTGGTTGGTTTGGAGAGAACAATAATTAGCTTATATAATGGTGGTTTCCCATCAAAAAAGATTGTCTGATGGCAATGTGGTGAAAATATTCTAAATATAGGCTAAATTTAACTGATATTGAATTTTGGTGGCTCTTTTTTTAAATACATTTTGTTGCTGACCCTGTCCACAGCAGTTCATTGCTTAGCTGCCAGGCTGGTGCCCCTCTCTGCTTGTCCTAACTGTGGGCGTGCCGACTGCCATTTACTGTCTGACTGTGGATAAGTACCACGTACAAATCCACTTCAAATAATCCGAACTTTCCCTTTAACATCATATTACTTTGCTATTAGATAAAAACCACCTTCAGAAGATACACTAACACGTGGGTGTGCCTGTAACAGATGTTTGTGATTTGACATTCACTAAGTGTTTTATGTACTCATGCACCCGTGTTTCCACTCGGCCGGTTACAGAAATCTGACCTTGGTCGCCATGTGGCTGCCGTTTGGTTTCACATGTCCTCTGAAACCATGGTGCCTGTCGTCACATTTCTCTCCCACCACCCTCCCCCCCATCACTGTGAGCTCCCCCTTACCTGTGTCTCTGTCTAATGGGATCTCCTTGTTTCGGCTCAATAGCGGATGTTGTTCAGTCTCATGGTGGTGTCTTCATGGACAGTTCGTACCCCTCATCCCCCGTAACGGGCCCCCTCTCCCGGGGCCAGCGGAGGGCCAGTGAGGTCAGCATTGCCAGCCAGGTCTCAGGAATGGCAGACAGTTACACTGCCACCAACATAGCCAACAGTAAGTGTTCTCCATACCAACAAGCCTCTCTTCTCTCTTCCTTCCACTCACACACACACTGGTCCAGTTATTCTCCTTCTTTCCCTTTCTTTCACTCTCACTTCTCTCTATATTTCTGACTCTCCTCCTTCATCTTCTCTCTCGACCCCCGTTCCTCTGACTTTACACACACCCTGCACTACAGCTGGAGCAGACTAGTCAGCCAGATAGACATGAATACCCGACTCCTTTTTCTACTTCTGCTTAGCCGGACGTAACACCTGCATTATAACCAGGCTGTCACGCAGACTGTTTTCTTCGATGTCCCATTATGAGCGAGCAGAGTCCTGAAGAAGAGCAAGTTTAGCGCCACTTTTCACTGTCTGTCTTACTCTTATCCACTGTCTAAATGTAAATGCAATGAACGAGTGCTGCATTTATCTAATGTTGCAATGCATGTGGACACCTGCCTCCCTCAGCCATTCCTGCATTGTCCACTCCCCAGTGCAATGTTTGCTGAGATGACCAGTACTCTGTTGTGTTTTATGTCAAATTGTCCTTCCAAGTCCCCTGTCCCCAACTTCCCTATTTCACTTTTGTTCCCAGAGCATTTATTTGTACCTCACATTATTGTTCTGCACACTGCTGTTTTAGCAGCCCTGGAGATACACATTAACTAATTCTGACCCCAGAGCATCAAACTGACGGAGCATCACTCTGCCACTACTGCCTTAAATGTTACTGTACTAACTATTACTTTTCAGCTTGACATTTCAGTTCTCTTTGAGGCAGCTTACTGACACTGGACACATTCCAACATCACTCTTCAAACTGTTTAAAGGGATATTTCGGATTATTTGAAGTGGTTTTGTATGAGGTACTTGTCCATACTTGGTGTATTACCTACAGTAGATTGTGATGTGCACGCCTCCACTTTGGAGAAGCAGCAGGTGTAGGGAGCTAATCAATGTACTGCTGTGGACAAGCTCAACAGCAAAGTGTATTTTAGCCACGTACAAAAAGGTTCATCTAAAAAAGTCAATATCAGTTTAAGTGTATGCATATTTAGAATATCTTCCCCACTTCTAAGAGGTGAAATGCTGAAATGTTGTGAAATCAGTACTTTTACTTTGCAGAACACAGGATTTGCTACCTTGATTTGTTAGTTTGTCTTTGGTGACTTAAAAGGATAGTTCAGTCACACAGTAACACCAACAAACTAACAGATTCTATGAGGTAAAAGTAATGATTTTGTCAATGGTGTTTGCTTTTGAGAGTGATATTTGGCTTATATAACAGCAGTTTCCCATCCCGCCAGCTGTCTGTTTGCGAGGTAAGGCGGTGGAAATATTCTAAATATAGTGTACAGTTAAACTGACATAGATTTTTTGAGTCAACTTTTTTTTGAGTATCTAAAATATGTTTTGGTGCTAACTCTGTCCACAGCAGCACATTGCTTAGCTTCCATCTTGGTACTCCCCTCTGCTTTTCCAAGGTTGGAGCGTGCCAACCTCCTTCTACTGTTGATAATACTCTGACTACCCATAAGTACTTCATAAAAGCTCATTTCAAATAATCTAAACTATCCCTACATGATGTCATGAACTGTCACAAACCGTCATCCATTTCTTTCTCTTTGTTTTCTCCCCATAGCCAAATCATGCCAAATTAACCAATCCAAAAAGTTCAGCCTTTTGTCCCAACTCGCCCTATCGTCACAAAACAAATTCTTCCAGAAAAGTCCTCCTAACTCCCGTAAGAAAGCTGAGGCTGACCAGGCTGCAGAATCTCCTGATGCAGATCTAGTGGCAGAGCTGGATGGTGAGGCAGAGACCAGTGAAGGTCTCTGTCCCACTGGTCAGTACCAGAGATGCCTGTCAGCCGGGCTGGACTGTGCTATATCTGATCTGGTCTCACTGGACTCCCAGGCTGAAGTGGAGCAAGGTATTCTTCAAAGGGAGGGGACTTGTGAAATCAACATGAGGCTGCAGCTCTTCTCTGTGCGCTGTTCTATACTGTGTCCAAATCCAAAAAACTGAATGCTGCTCTTTTCCCTTCCCTTTACTTGTATTCTTTTAAAGTTGATTCCTAAGGATTCAAGACAATCACTTCCATTGACGAGGAATAAATAAGTCGAGACCTTGCCCCTTCTTTCCAAATCCATAATCTTGTTTCATGCCCATACTAACATGAATAACCATTTTCAATTGCTCATATAATCATGTATCAGCTCTAATTTTAATTTTTAACTCCTTTTCTTCCTTCTGTGCTTGATTTTTCTGTTAATAACAATCATAAACTCCTGGTTTCCCTCTTTCAGCTGAAGAACTGCTGGGATCGATGATGATTGTGGTTTAAAACTGAAACTTTTGCTTAAGCTTCAGGGGTGTTGCACTTTTGCGTCGCATCACAGACCTCACACTGATTCTCACGGTTTCATCTTACGTATCTGCACCCCATTTACTTCATTCAGTCGCAGCACGTTGGTGGGGCACAAAGCGGCTGGACTTTGCCCTGTACTGCCCTGATGCTCTGACTGCTTTCCCCACCGTGGCTTTACCCCACCTCTTCCACGCATCATACTGGGAGTCTACTGATGTCGTGTCTTTTCTCCTGAGACAGGTGAGTCAACATTAGAATACCCAGCGCCACTCTTTGTGGCCTGTTAACATGTGACCAGCAGGCTGTCCGTCCTCTTGAGGGATACTGAGGATGATAAGTCATTGAAATGTCTTCTGTAGGTCATGAGACATGAAAACTCGAGCATCCTGGAGCTTGATGGGAAAGAAGTGTCTGAATTCACCCCCTCTAAACCTCGAGAGAAGTGGCTCCGCAAGAGGACTCATGTGAAGATCAGGGTAGGCATCAGATCTATAAAAGCTTTAACCTCTTACACTCCCCCCACCAAACACTTATTTTTTTTAGATACTTTCTTTTTTATTGCTTTTAAAGATACATACACACAAAAACAAACAGATAAAACAATCTGTATTGCCTTGGCTCTACAGTTCCTGTGACATAATCAATGTTTATGTCCTTATCCTGTCATTTATGTGTAAACATTGACTATTTCTCCCATTTCTCTCAACATTGTTCCTTCCCATTCATCTTGTGTTGGTGATTCTGGTTTGTACCATCTCTTTGTGATGGCTCTTTTTTTACAAGTTGCCAACAAGACCAAATATTTATCTTCTCTTAACACAATATTTCTTGTCATATTGCCAAAATACAGTACTATACATATTGTTGTGGATTTTATCCCCTTGCCCATACATCAGAAGGAAGAAGTACTCAGGAGTCCAATATGTCTTACACTGAAACTGGTTTAATAATTCTTGGCCAAGGAGAATGAAGGAATAACCAGTACACATTGATGTTCCCTTCTATTCTGGCATTTCTGTCCTCTGGAATAGTCTTTAAGCAGTCACAGATAAGGTCATGATGAACCTATTCCCAAATAAGGTCAGACCCAACACATTGAGTTAGCTTATTGGTCTGAATATACAAACACAGGAATTATGAATACACAAGGTCTGAGACCACTGTTCAACACGTCTGGCTCTACAGCTCAGGGTCAGTGTTATCCAAAACAGATTACTGTTTACGTCTTCTCTGGTCAGAGAGACAAGACAAACACCTCTTCGACCTTAGCTGCCATAGCAACACTATCACGTTGTTCACTGCAGCTGCATCTACTGTTCTAGAGGAGAGACAGTAGTCTGTAAAGGTTAGAACAGGTATCTTAATGGTATGGCTCGAAGGCCTTAGCATGCCTACTAGAGAATGGAAAGTTCTCTAACATACATGACCTTGGTAAATCACCATACTCTTATTTTAGTCTTTTGTCTTTGTATTATTTATGCCACACGGTTACAGTTGTATACAGCATCTAAAAGCTGGGAACTTGAAGATGAATTTGAGATACAGCCCAGTAGGGGCTCCAATCTGGGTTTGAGACCCCAGGCTTAGAACATTATAATTGAAGTATATGATCAGGAAACTGCATGGGATAAGCATAGAGTAGACATTTCTGTAAAGGAGAGACTTGCAGGAACCCATAGAATCCATTTTTATTTAGATGTCTTGAGGTGAGAGGTCAAAGGACTCATTTGATTATTGCCATGCCAGTTTTTCACTCCATTATTATTTCTTCCTTGCCTTGGACCTTATTTTCATCCATCAAATCAGCATCAATAACTTGTTTTTTGTTAAATGGCACAGACTAAGCCAAATTTCAAACGTGCGTTTCTTTCACTCCTTTAACAGAACGTGACCGCCAACCACCGCGTAAATGACGCAGTGTTCACAGAAGACTCCCAGCAGGTGGTGACAGGTCGCTTCATGTACGGCCCTCTGGACATGGTCACTTTGGCTGGGGAGAAGGTGATTTGTCTCTCTTTTGTCATCACAACAGCACTCACAGAATGCTGTCAGTAATGTCTGTGTGTAGTTTGTGCTCACAGTTTTGTAATCCTGCGCAGGTTGACCTCCACATAATGACCCAGCCTCCGTCAGGAGAATGGGTCTACTTCAATACAGAAGTGACCAACAGCAGCGGCCGCGTGTCCTTTGTCATCCCAGAGGACAAACGTCTGGGCATCGGAGTCTACCCAGTCAAGATGGTTGTCAGGTGAGATTAGTTTGACCTTTTCAGTAGGTCCTTTTCGTAGCAGAGATGTTGACATGTCATAGCAGGAAAAGCACAGAAGTTACTAATAACATTAACAATGGCTCTGACCTATTCAGGTGTTCCAGTGAGCATAATAGACCTCTTTTCACAACAGACATGAGATAGCAGAGTAAACACAGGTGTTAGCAATGATAATAATTAAGGTTCTGTTCCATTCCATTCAATCAGAGTCGGGGTGCTTCTATTGTGCCTGTTGGCTCACTGTAAAGGCTCTGCTATTCTAAATTGAATGGGACCTTAATTAGTCTCATTGGTAACACCTGTGTTTACCCCATTATTTCATAATAATCTGGTTGCCGTTAAATAGATTGAAAGCAAGACCCTGAAATCAAAGCAGCTAAGTAGAATTCAGCCATATCTAGCTGTATGCATCTACGTTTTTTAATCCCGCTAAGGATGAAAAATTGTAACAAAACATATTCAGATTTGAATATGATGCCTGCTCTTTTTGCACCATGGAAACAGAAATCTTAGAACCTCTTTATTTAACATGATTTGTAAATAAACATTTAAAAGGACATCCACATCTGGTTATCCTTAAAGGGGAAATATGTAACATAATCACTGAATACTAAATCTTAAAATGCAAAGGGAAAGGGAGGTAACAACTTGTATCAACTAAAGAGTGTATATTAAATAGAGATTCAACCTATGTAATGTCTATGGCTCCAACTCACTATTTGAACACCAGGGTCTCCCATCTTCTAACTCTCTGTTGTTCCCTTCATTCTTCAGAGGTGACCACACGTTTGCAGACAGCTACCTGACAGTTATTCCACGTGGCACAGAGTTTGTAGTGTTCAGCATCGATGGGTCATTTGCTGCCAGTGTGTCAATCATGGGCAGTGATCCCAAAGTGCGGGCGGGGGCCGTGGATGTTGTCAGGTACCCAGTCACTCTTCTTCTCCTGTTTTCTTGGGTTTGAAACAAGAGTCCCTTCCAGACTGAAGCACATTAGCATGCGGTATTTATGTCTTTGTTCTGTTTTCCTGTTTGTTCTCTTGCAGGCACTGGCAGGATTTAGGTTATTTGATCATCTATGTGACAGGACGACCAGACATGCAGAAGCAGCGGGTGGTGGCTTGGTTGTCTCAGCACAACTTCCCTCATGGCATCGTCTCCTTCTGCGACGGCCTGGTGCACGACCCGCTCAGACACAAGGCCAACTTCCTCAAGTCGCTGACAGAGGTCAGACTGGGAGGAAGGAAATGGGGGTGGGTGGGGGGAGGTCTATGTGCAGCTTTAGTACTGTAGTTTATTTATGTGGAATGAATAAGGAGTATACTTTTTCAAGAATAATTCAAAACAATCTTTTTTTTTTTTTTTCATTTTTCTTTCAAGAACATTTTTGCAGTGTAAAAAAAAGCATTATTCTTATACGCATCAGACTCGCATTAAAAAACAAGAGCACTTTTTAAGAAAAATACATGTTGACAAACAGTGCTGTTGTTCATTTGATTGATTCCAGGCTCACATGAAGATTTTCGCTGGCTACGGATCAACCAAAGACATCTCAGTCTACACCTCCATTGGTCTCCCTCCTTCCCAAATATACATTGTCGGTAGACCCTCCAAGAAGATGCAGCACCAGTGCCAGGTACCATTTGATTTTTTTTTAATACTTAGCTTGGGGAATACAAACCAAAACCAGTGGCTACCCTCCTGTTCAGACAGATTGCCACCCACTCATCCTGGATCTCCACAACCATTTATTCAGTAGGGGGCAGGTTTGATACGATGACTAACAGAGAAGTCTCAAAAGTCCAGATCTGAAAAGTTACTTTCCAGTGACGTCACATGTTTTGAGTGCAGCGCACCAGGCTCACATGACTGAGATAAAACTGTCAAACTGGGCATTGTGGATCAAATATGAATCAAGATTGTGTGCATATCCTTTCTCAGCTCAAATGTTTTCAGATACATATTTTAGTGTACTGTTTAGCTGTAAATTTTAGAAAGTCAGTCACCAAACCAAGCACTGCCCCAATTTGTCACTAAACACTACGTCACATGTTCCTTTGCTCTGATTGGTTTTAGGTCACGTAAGGTTCTCAGAAGTATTGAGTCTTCAAGACTTTCTCATTACCATATGTTTAAAATGATATAATGTCAGTTAAATATAGTATCGAACGTACCAAAGCTATAAAAAAAAAAAAGATCTGCCCATTCAAGACCTCAGTTAAATTCAGTCTTAACTGTTGTGTCTGAAATTTGGGTTGGAGCAAAACCAGACCAGCACTGTGTGCAGGTTGTTAATTTTATTCTATTTTTTGTGTCTAGGATTATTTTTGTATCAAAAGATTTATTGGGTTTGTTTTTTACACTAGTATCGACTCAAAATTTAATATTCTGGTGACTGGATTGGTTGTTGGTCCATCCAGTTATGTCCAGCCTCATTTTGGTCTGCGCCCCTTGGAAATCAAAAAGGACTTGAGAGATCCTAGACTAATTTACTTTTGTGAAGGCCAGGAGAATACTCAAACCCCAATGAAAATTATTTAGCATTTGACACCAGTCGGGTCTAATACTTCCACTCTGAAAAAAAACATTTAACTGAACCAGAATGTAAAACTTCTCAGATTCTGCATAGTTGATGGTACAACTCTGCTTTGATCCTCTTAACAGTTCATCACAGAGGGATATGCGGCTCATTTGTCCCAGCTGGAGTACAACCACCGCTCCCGTCCGGCTAAGTCAAGCAGCGCACGCATGGTACTTCGTAAAGGCAGCTTCGGTTTGGGTGCAAACAGCGACTTCCTCAGGAAGAGGAACCACCTGCTGCGCACCATCTCCTCCCAACCTGCTCCCAGCTCCCCAACAGGCAACATCCACAACCGACCGGAACGCACACAGAGCCAATCAGATGGTGAGCGGCTGGAGGGCGCTCACAGCTACAGCCAGGGAGCGACACAGCGCAGCATGAGCATCACAGCCAGCTGCTGGGGCCGCAGCAGCAGCACCAAGCTGGAACCTGGAATATTCAGCCCCAAATGAGATTAATGAGACAGTGAGAGCACCTTCAGGAGAGTGACTTTAAATACAGAGCTGAGGAAAAGACTCTTGACAAAGAAGATAGCTGCAAACAGCTGGCTCGCACCTGATGCGTAAATACCACATTGAAAACAACAGGTGCTACAAACCACTCTTTATTAAACTAATGCCAGTCAACACCAATATTTATGGAGAGGGGCTACAGCTATATTATATTTATTATAAAACACACACAAAACTCAACAGGCATTTCAAGAAACATCTTCCTGAAGCAGGAACATGCACACAAGTTAGCTTCTATTGTAAGAATCCAGACTGTTTCTACTGTTTAATAGTAAATATTTATCACTCTTGATACAAGGTCAGTTTTTCCTCCTCTAACAGCAGCCTTTTAGATTGGAGATGGTTACACATACAAGCAGCACCCCCATGCAACAACACAAAGAGGTTACAGACAACCAGTAGTGCTGATCCTGCACTGTAGCTGACTACTGTGGCCACTGCAAGCACAATTATTACAGTATAGATCCACTTTGTGCAGAATAGTTTTAGAGCTTTGTCCTTTTTATGTGATAATCAGATATGTTCACGTCTGGGAGCAGAGCTGAGAATCAGGTAAAACTGGATCGAATGTGTTTCTTCAAACGAACACACAATCATCTAGCCAAAATGAATCTTTTTTAATTTTTTAGGACAAGTATCGTCATTAACAAACATTTAAAAATAATGTTTGGGTGTTCCGTAAGCCAACACGAAATGATTTGATCAAAAGCTACATCTTGTTGCACACACTTCTAGCATTTACAAACAGCAATGAAACCATACAGTCCAGTTTTGCTTGTGTTTCTAGTCGTCCCTCAGACCAAAGAACCATCCAAATATCACATGAAGCAAACTGCGAAATTACCCTTTAACTATGGTTGCAGCTGTTCCTGGGATTTTCTAGTATTTCGCCACATCTCACCAGAGTGCACTGCTGAACCCTCCTGAATCAGTGATGATGTGTGACTCAGCTGTGGGGGAAAAACTCCTCCTGCTGTCCAGTTAATGTGCCAAAGTAAACAGTGTAGAGTGATATGCTGTACATGAAGAAAGACAGAGGACATGATGGGGTCTCCTGTGTAAAAATGGAATAGATTGTGAAAGTATGTAGTTAAATGCCTTCACAAGGCCTGTACATAGTTGTTATATTACAGTGCAGATCTGGTATCTGGTCCACTGAAGACCAGTTTCAAGTGTCTTCTTAACTCTGGGGGTAAACAACACCTCATTCAGGATACACTTTATTGATCGATGATGATGATAATTATTGTTATTTAAGAGTATAGATATTTTAAAAATGTATTGATTTTGTGAACAAAATGTGTTTTAAGATTACTTTAGCTAAATTGTGTTTTGTTTTTTTTCTTCTAACTTCAGTTGCAGCAGCCAAAACTCAAAGAGGTCTTTGCCTGGCACAGTATTGTATTTTTATGATTTTATCTTGCAGATCACCAGAATTGTATCAACAGAACTGCTATCTTGTGTCATATATTGTATGTTTGTTATTATCTATTTTGGAAATTTGGGATATGGCTTCTCTCTGGTTATCCCTAAGCTGTAAATGAGGCGTTGAATGTGCTCATAGATAATCCTCCTTAGGTTAATAAGGTCTCTTTTCTCTGTCCTGCTGCGCCTTTAGAGGAAGAAAAATCTGCAAATTGTAAATTCTGTACAATAAGCTGTCAGAAGTAGGAACACAGAACTATGACTTACTTTATGCTGTTCGCCATTTATTTCTGAAAATGGGTAAAAATGTGTGATTTTATTCATTGAAATAATGTTTATTTGTCCCTCTAATAGGCATGTACAGAGCTGACTGCAATGGACCAATATGGGCTCAAATGTAAGGGGAAGCGTGCAATATGACTCAACCACACCACAAGATCAAACAGACTGTGTTGAGTGAATGTCACGGTGCATTGACAATCAGTTCAACAGGCACATATGCTACAGGCGTCAAACTGCAGAGGGAACCTAAACGCATCTTAGCACTCAGCAAAAACACAGGTTGTAACAGCCCCTTTGTTAGTGTCATTGTTGTTGCTGTGCTTGTTCTCAGATTAGTCTCGGTTTGTTACAGCCCAGTTCTAGACTGCGACAAAAACGGGGGACACACAAGTAGTATTTACTACAGAATAATCAAAAAACACAAAGAATTAGATGTGAGAAATCTGCAAAGTCAGCAGTGTGGGGAGTGGATGAGTGAAAATGTGCTGCAAAAACAAAGAAAAAGAAACAAAAGCAAAGGTGTTGGGATGAGGCAGTCTGCCACCCAGACTGGTTGTCGCTCTGGTTTTATATGCATGGGGCACAGCAGGCCCAGGTGTGTAACATGCTGTTGAACTCCTAATTAGGTCTGCAGCCTTAGGAAGAGGAAGCACAGCAACAGCAGTGAAACCATCAGAGGGGCCGTCACAAGGTACACAAGTAACATCTGTAAAGTCCTTTCAAAAAAGTAGAGATTTTGCACAAATAATTGCCCCTGACCTGATGATGGTATAAAATATTACCTTGGGTCTTCTCCTGTGGAACTTTGTTTTTGTTGATGTTTCCATTCTAGGAGATGAAGATCTAGATGAAGTCACGGTTACATTTAATAGTTACCCAAAAATCAACACAGTTTTTTAAGGTTATAATGTTCACTTTTTACTTTAACTGTTCAACTTCATGGTCATTTTGGAGGCTGTAGTTTTCGATGCTGTTGAGTTGTGTTGCGTTCTATTGAGAAGTGTTTCTAATATTTTGTCCACCACTTTTACATCAATGGGGGTAGACCTAAAGGGATCATTTGGATTATTTGAAGTGCAGTTGTACGAGGTACTTATCCAGTTTTTTTACTTACAGTAGACACTGGTCAACACACCCCCAGTTTGGAGAAGCAGAGAGGAGTAACAGCATATAAAGCTAAGTAATGTACTACTGTGCACACAGTCAGCGGCAAAATATTATGTTTTAGGCACGTAAAAAAGGCCCATAAAAAAAAATCAATATCACTTAGATTGCATGCTTATATTAAGAATATTTTCACCACTTTACCTCACCATTCTGATGGGATGTCGCTGTTACATGAGCCATATACTGTATCACTCTCTCTCACTCAACCAAGCTCCATTGGAGAAATCCGTAATTTTACCTCGCAGAACACAGGAGTTGTTGGTCTACTGCTGCCTTGATCTGTTAGTTTGTTGGTGTTATTGTGTGACTTCTGTGAACTTGAACTATTGACGCAAGGTACAGCAGTGGAAATATTCTAAGTACAGCATACACTTCAGTTGATTGATTTTCCTAGGTGGCTAAAATACCTTTTGTTGCTGTCCACAGCAGTACATTGCTTAACTGCCTGCATTGGCACTCCTGCTGCTTCTTCAAACTGGGGGCGTGTTGACTGCCATCTACTGTAGTAATACGCTGACTATGGAGAATTCCCTCATACAACCCCACTTCAAATTATCTGAACTATCCCTTAAATTCTACATTGCTGAGTGTACTGCCCAGTGTATATGCATCTATAACTTTTTAATAAGGACTATTTCTAGCTACCTGGGGTAAAAAGATGTAATTTCATACTGAAGCCAATACGCTCCCTCTGCATTTTGAGCATTTCAGAGATTCGGCTTGAAGCCATATTTATATAAACTCTTTCAAAAGCTGCTGATTCGAGAGAGGCTGTTTGTACATTGATAGTAATTAGAAAAGGCACAGGCACTCCTGGAAAAAATGCACTTACCTAAAGTTAGCAACTACTCAACCATATTTCCTTCCTCAGAGATCTGAATTACCTGGATATTAAAATCCAGAGAATGTAAAGACGAAGCGGTGTGGTTATCTGAAGTTTGGATACCTCTGGGCAGACAATTGCTTCGATTCTGCTACTGACACACACATTAACCAGAGGCCTTACATTTCCCCTCTCTGCCTTACATTGACCATTGTGTTGCAAGGCCTAGAACGAACGCTGCTCTCTTCCAAATTGACTTCATGGAAAAGGATAGACTGTTCATATAGACTATTATAGGAAAAGGCCATATTTTCTTAAAAAGGCTTTGGCTTGTTTTCACATGGAAGGAAATGCACAAAGGAGAAATCTATCTGACATATTTCACCAACATTAGGCAATCCATCACTTTCTCAAGCTTCGTTCCCTGGGTTAATGCAATGCCACAACTGTTAAAGCAACAGTTAGCATTTGCAAGCTGTATATATATATACACCACATACCTTGGTAAATATTTTCATTGTACAGGGTGTGTATTCTTGTAGGTTTTGGATAACTTCATTTTATCCATCCCCTTGTGTTTTTATGTACAGTGTATAAAGAGTATACAAAGAACAACCACGTAATGTTGGCCTTTTTTCACATTGAACATGGTAATATTGTGATGAAGAATGATATGGTGCATCTGGATGAAGAAGAGAGTTTCATCAGAGAACAGGGATTATTCAAATACAGGAGAATTCATTATAGTTTAAACAAAATGTTTATTTTTCTGGTTTCAGTTCACAGATTTCCAGAACCACAAAGAAACAAATGTGAGAAGACATCTATGAGTGGGTGTAAAGTATGATGCCAAAATATTAAAGAACAGATAAATCAGTTTCTTAAAAGAATCGTTTGTGTTTTTTAAGTGGGGTTGAATAGTCAGCATATTACCTACAGTAGATGGTGGTCAGCACACTCCCAGTTTGGAGAAACAGCAGGAGTACTGGTGTAGAAAGCTAAGATATGTATTTTGGCCACTTAAAAAATAAATATCAGTTTAAATGTGTTATGTTTGGAATATTTTCACCGCTTTACATTGCCATCTGACAGCCTTTTCCAATGGGAAACTGAAACAATATAAGCCAAATATGGCTCTGTCCATATATTGCTTACCCTGTAACCAGCAGTGAATTTCTTAGCTTCCTTGACTAGTACTCCTGCTGCTTCTTCAAACTGGGGGTGCGTCGACCACCATCTACTGTAGTTAATACACTGACCATGGATAAGTCATACAACCCCCCTACAAAAAATCAGAACTATCCCATTAACACTTAAATCAGCTGCTGAATGTCTTTAAGTAGAATATAAATCGGTCAGACTGTTTGCACTGTGTACATAAAATTGACACCCTGACAGTCCATTCAGGACTGATCAATATATGTACTCACTGAAATGCTCTAAAAAAACATGGTTAAAATAAATAAGCATTAATCAGTGTAAGCATACATTGAATGTGCTGACTATTTGAGACATGAGTTCCTATGACAGATATCGGTTGAGTCAAAACACTCAAGTCACCGACTCATTTCTTTATATCTCCTTTGTGATCAGTATGGATTTAATAAGGCAAATCAATAGAAGATATTGGCTTTTCCCTGGATTCAACTCATTATCAAGAGAACATGTCATGATAATTCTGTATCTTCACTCATATACAGTTAATTCACAGGCAGCTGGTTGAAATTATGATATAATTCAGCTTATTGAGGCAGAGCACGGCATCTTCTACCTGTTGATTCCCATTTTCCTCTGGAAGGCATTCCCGTCTCCCTTGGTGGCTTGCTGCGGGATGAATGGAAGTTCACTGTTAGATGAAATGAAACCCGGTTTATTCAGGTTTATTCAATTAAGTTTTAATTGAAACTCTCTCTGGTACCTTGTTGATTTCTTTGTGTTTTTCTCGGCTAACGATCTCCTCAATGATCTCTCCTTCTCCTCTCACCAGTCTGGATGGAAACAGATGTTAGCATTTTTTTAAGGGAGCAAAAAAAACAGAGCTATGAAAGCTGTTAGAGGAATAAATCATAGTTAAATTTGCTTAAAGGTTTGTGTGTTTATCCTACAGTAGCAACCACAATTTAGCATCAGGTTAAAGTCTAACGAGAAGACATTGTCAGTGAATACAATACAGGCGATAGAGAAGACAATACTCAACTTGGGGTTAGACTGAGGTGTGTTTGATCATCCTGTGAATCTCAACAGGTAAACTGTTCCTTTACACTCACCTGTTGTATGCTGTAAACTAGCAGATCGTACTCTAGCTGTGGCTTACCTGGTGCGTCCTGTTTCTGGGTCCACCACCCGGCGGATCACACTCTGTCTGGCTTCGTACTCCTCTTTGGTGAGGGGCCTCTTCGTGGAAAGTCGGGCCTTCTGCTCATCTGTCATCACTGCAGAGGAAGACAGAGTATAATTCACTAAATATCACCTGCATGCTTTGGAAATTCAACATGTGACCAACAGTGGTACCAAAGAAAATGTGAAAAAGTAACAGATCATTTTCTTCTGGTACTCATATTAGGTGATACAAAGACACATAGTGTAGGACAATATAAATCTGTCAAGCTTCTGAGATTTTGCCACCATTTATACCTTATTATCTGTTATTTTAATATTTGTGGTTGCATTAGGCCACTGGCAAATCTTGGAAATTAATGATCAGGGCTGCTTTTATCATCATGTTGGGTATCTTATATTGTCGGACATTTCAATTACTTTCTGATTATTATATCCATTGGCAGTTTCTTATCAATTTCCCAGAAAAAAATGCTATATCGTAACATACAATCCGTGGCTCCTTTATTAGGTACACATACAAACTAATGCAGTTAAGGCTGTAACGAGTAGTCAATTAATCGATAAGTCAACAACAGAAAATTAGTTGCCAACTATTTTGATAATCGATTAATTAGGGATGAAATGACTGACAACCGTAATCATTTTGGTCACTACAATCATGATATGAAATTTTAATATAATTTCATTACTATTAATTAATTTCAGTCATTTTCAAGCAAAACTGTCAAATATTTGCTGGTTCCAGATTCTTAAATATAAGGATTAGTTGCTTTTCTTGTCATTTATGATAGTAAATAAAGGGTCTCTGGACTGAAGCTACAGTGAATCTCAGTGTCCCAGTGAAACACTGTGTGAAGCTTTGACTGTTAATATAAACAAATGTCAATAGTGTGAAGTCATGT
>JAJHUR010084950.1:0-15120 GCA_027495735.1 Lutjanus campechanus
AATTATTTGTACTGTGTTTATTGTTGCTTGTTGTGTATTGTGTCAGCTGGTGTGTGCCTGTATGCATGCTGATAAGTTCTAGCTTTGTAGAGTCCAAGTCAACCTTCCACATGAGGACAATCTATCTATCTATCTATCTATCTATCTATCTATCTATCTATCTATCTATCTATCTATCTATCTATCTATCTATAAAATTGATTTGACATGACTTCAGAAGAGTGGAAGAAAAAAGACAGCTCTATCATATCATATTCTGCAATCTTTGGTCATTTTGAACATGTGGGAGCAGACTTGGACAGATGTTTGTTTGCATCATGTTGAACATGAGGCAGAGTGTGTCCTGCACAGCAACTACATGAAAACACTCTTCCCTTGTAAACCTGAGACCTGAGAACACCTGTATGAGGCCAGCATATAATGAGAGGTCTTTATGTGCCGTGTGTGTGTGTGTGTGTGTGTGTGTGTGTGTGTGTGTGTGTGTGTGTGCTGGACGTTTCTCTCAGTGTGTGTTTATGTGTGTAGTAAGTGTGGGGCGTCTGCAAGGTGTGTCTCTCCTCCACAGAATGTCTGCCTGTAATGCGTGTCTGCATGAAGCTATCTGGAATGTAAGGTGTGTGTCTGTGTGTGTGAGTTGTGAGTGTGTGTGTAATGAGGGGGTTCAGAGGGAGCTGTGATTATTCTCGCCTCCTGCGGTGTGGGTCCTCTGGCTCTGTGGGCCCCAGGGAAAGCGCCCTGTATTTAGCGTGTGGGAACGCACATTCTGCCCCCTTATTGCTGCATTGTTGCAGCCTCGCTCTTTTCTTCTCTTTTTTTAACTAATTGAATTCTTGACTCCTGAGCCACAGGGACGGCTCGGGAGAGACCAAAGAGAAAGACATGAATTTCAGGCTTTTTCTTGCGGTTGAGTGGGGCAGAGCAGTGGGGGTGAAATTGGAGTGTGTGAGGCTGGGTGGTGGTGGTGGTGGTGGGGGTGCAGTCAGAGAGGGACGGCTCTGGCTGGCTGGGTGGCTGCTGTGGCGTCACCCTGTACTTTGATACTGGAGGTCAAAGGTCGTCCTCCCCCGGCGGTGGTGAGAAAGTGGCGAATTGGGGACGGTTTATCCAACAATAAATTTCTCCTTTTGGAAACTTTCAAAAGCGCTTTTGGCCCCTGCGACATCTTTGTAGTTGTGCTTGAGGAATTCTAGACAAAACAATTGTGACCCCCCTCCCTGTTCTCACCTCTCTTCAGGGTAGCTTCTCCCTTCACTGGCTTCTGCCAGCCCCCCTTCTCTACACTAGTGGTCAGTGTAGCGTACCCCCCATGCAAAACCCACCCCGGCTCCCAGTCAGGATACCCACCTAGTCTGGCAGGAAACTGGCACAGGGAATGTGCAGACGTTACTGGCTCTGTGCTACATCTGTACGAGTGACCGTCAGATTAACAGGCAACAGGCAAATTAACAGGCAAATCCCTGCTTTTTTTATTGTGAGAAATGATTTAGTGTTACTGGTCTGCTCTTTTCAGACATGGAATATGTAACAGGCTTCATCTTGTCATTAAAAACATTAGATAACAGAGAGAAAAAAAAATCTTAAAATCATATATAGACCCTATTTCTTCTATCTATTATTAAAAAATGTGGGTAGATCACGTAGATTTTTTATATAATGTATTTTGTAGTTGCCCTTTGTATTATTGTGGCTCTACATATTTTCTCTACACAGTTTTCTGGAGTCTGTTAACAGTGAGAAACAGACACACAGATCAACGTTGCACGCTCATCTCCAAACGTCCGTATCTATAGACGCACATTTCATATGATGGGAAACAGAGAAGATCCTGTGGGTCACTATGAAGAGAAACTTTGTCAAAAAATGTCTCGGAGTCTCAAAGAAATGATTTAGTATTTCAAAATATTGAGTTAGTATATCAAAATAATGAGAAACTTTCTCAAAATGATTTACATACCAAATCATTTTCTTAGATATTAAGTCATTCATTTCAGAATGTTCCTCATTATTTTGACTCAATACTTTAAGACAGGGGAGACTGGGGGCAGTTCTCAGAGACTCACAGACTACTTGAAATACTTGGTGCCCCTGGGTGGGGGTAATTGTTACAGTGGCTGAGGGCAGTTGTAACACTGAGAAATTTAGTATAAAGTCATTATGAAGACTCCAGTGTCCTTGGTAGGAGGCTGTTCTATTTCAAATTAAATTAAAAAAAAAATGGAAAAAATGAACATGAAGTAGTTCATTTTAATCTCTGTGAAGTGAACTTTGAGCTACCTCTATGTGTGAACTTGCACAACACTGCTCATGGTGTTTAAAACATAATTAAGTGATTACTATGAGATATGTTCAAAGTGTGCTTATAAGAAACAGGTTGGCATTTGCACTGCAGTCTGCAGTGATGCATTTATTGGTTTTCATTTTCATCTCATTTCATTTATTATTATACAAGAAAAGATTAAAAGATTAAAATTAGCATAATAAAATCTGTTACAATTAAACAGGCATGACTCAGTTAAAACTGGTTTACAGCAGGTTCCTGTTCTGCAGCACATGGAAGACAAAATCACATCACAAAACAGAGAGAGTCAACAAAGAACAAAAAGACAAACAGGAGCACGGACATTCAGAGAGGAGAGGAAGTGTGCACATTGTACGGGTTAAATCAGTGGTTGTAAGTGTCTCCTTCAATCAGACAGCATATATCTGATTAAAATGTATAATAGAGGTTATTGGTCAAATAACCAGTCCTTATTTATTATATCTATAAGCCAGTACTGGGATAAGTGAATGTGAGGCTGATCTAGTGATGCGTTCCTGTCTAATGTTGGAACTAGATCAGTGCAAATTTAATAGCTTGATTATTTGTGTAGTTCTCAAAAATAAATATATTTCTCATTGTTATGTCAAGGATGTTGTTATTGCAGAATACCCTGAAATGTGTGATATTGTGAGTTGAGATATATGTGAGTTTTTAAACTATATATATTATGTAGAATGAAAGAAAAGAACAGTTTGGGACGACGGTTTTCAAGTCTGGGACAGCTGAAAGTAGAATTTGGAACAGTGGAAGCCCTGGCTCTTTCATGCTGTTAGGTTGTCCTCTCAGTCCTCTTTAAATACATGTTATTTTCTATAAAGGGTTTGTAAAAAGCTCAGCATCAAAATCTGTCCAGATTTAATTAAACACAGGTTCCTGTTTCAGTGTCAAGTGCACAACAATGTCTTTAACGAGCTAGAATTAAGAGTTGTGTTGCTTTAGCAAATCTCTTCTTCAAACTTCAGACTACTCAAACATTTGGTGTCTGAATTATACTGTTCTCATACATGTCAGACTGTTACAGAATGAGTCACAATGCTTACACTATATTTACCACCTGGGGCGATATGTTAAAAATTCTGTAGATTCATGATTAAAACTCTTAAATATGCATACTCATTTTTTTTCATCAGATTGCATCTGTGAGGTTCTCCGACAACATCAGAACATCTGTCATTATGCACGACCATTACGCACAGCAGTGGCTATCTTTAGCACCCACACCACTAATTCATCACATGTACCAGGTAATATCTCAGTCGTCATTATTCAGTTTCAGAAGGATGACCAATGATTAATCTATATATAGTGTTCATATTAAAGCATACTTTACAAAGTTCTTCGCACTTCAACGGAAGGAAGAATCAAAGGAAAAGATAATTAAAAGGGAAATAATAGCTTGAATGTAAACAGAGCAAATGATACAACTATCGCTGGTAAATAATATAAATTAAAGGTCACGTCTCTCACCTTATACTTCATGTCTATCTTGAAAACTGTGTGCATGCCTGGCTTGAAATAAGTGTGAGATGTGCAACATTCTCACCACACATTCTTCTTTTATAAATATCAGTTAATGTGTGGGAAAAGATGAACACATGGTTTTTGTGTCACATCATTTATACATCTGGCCCCTGGTGGCTGAGGGGAGCTGCGTCAAGGGTTCAGTATGCTTTAAAGGAGCTACTTAGCCCACAGTGGGGATATTTATCAAGGATGCCCCGCTGCCCTTTTTACGTTCCAAACAGCTACATTACATTGGTCCTAATTTACAAAAGGAGTTTTAACAGTTTCACCAAAACTCAGCCCTGAATCAGATCATTTAGTGGCACTTCAGCACAGATTGTGACCTACCTGCTAAATTAGGAAATAGCAGTGACATGAAATTTTGCCCCCTCACTGTGATTTGCAACAGGCTGTAAGTTGTAAGTCAGTTTTCTCAAGCCACATCTAAAAGAAATGACATTAGAAGAATCTAATCAGCAACTTCCAATTGCCATATTTACAGTGTTTTGCTGTCGTGGATTGTAACTAATTTGCACATTTTACTCAATTATTGTACCTGAGTACAATTTTGAGGAACTGAACAAAAAACAAAACAAAAAAAACAAACAAAAAAAAACAACCTGAAACACATTCACCATCATAATGTTTTTCTGTGTCATAGTTAGGGCTGAATGATTCTGAAGAAATATTTAATTGCAATTACTTTAACTGATATTGCAACTGCGATATGATTTGTGATATTACAGGAGAGGATCATTTTTACATTATTCTCATTTTCACTGAAAAAGACATTCAAAAATTGATTACAGTGTGTTGTGTGTGTGTGTGTGTGTGTGTGTGTGTGTTATTTTTTCAGGGATCTGTACAAAACAAAGATATTTTCTGAAGTCTCGAGGATGATGTGTTATCCAGGACACCTCTGCAGCACCACAAAACTCATTTAAAATGGTATTTTGACTCACATTTCACCTTTAACAAATATTGCGCATCCTTCGATTTAAAAATTACAGTCCACCATATTGTGATTTCGATAAAATTTCTATTAATTGTTCAGCCATAGTTATACTGAACATAATCTACAACATTCTAGCTGGAAATTGCACCTTTTTTTTTACTCCACTGTATTAATCTGACAGGTGTAGTTAGGATTTTACCTAAAAAAATCTATGACCAGCTTGTACAATATTTTGCAGTGTTATAGATTAAATTACCCACATGTATATAAATGAGTTGAAGCTCTCTCACTCTCTACCAGTGTCATCATCAAAATGCTTCATGCATCAGTAATAAATCATCATGCTAAATTTAGTAGCATGTCACTGAAAGGGGCCATCTGGCTGTAAAACGAGTACTTTTGCTTTTGACACTTCAATTGCTTTTTGCCGATAATACTACTACAACTGTACTGCTAACTTTTACTGATGCCACTTTTACTTTAGTAAATGGGGTCAGCTATTTATTGTGCAGAAAAGAAGATAACTGAGTCACATTTATTACAGTGATGTTCAGAACAACAAGTGTTTTTAATCCCTCTGTATTGACTGCAGTGCATGTTTGCAAGAGCCTTTATTGTAGGAGTTAGTCAGTAAAACAGTATGATGATCAGCACACTGAACTGAAACAGAAGCAAATGTCCGGCTTCAGTAATTGCATTTTTTGCTCTAGTTTTCCTTGACTGGAATACTTTATATACACAGGAAGATGAATAACCACATTTCTATATTTGTCCTGGGTAAACACCATATCATGTAATCATACTCACTGCTGGTGATTTGCTACTTGGCATGCATGCAAATACCTGCTTCATTGTGGTGATAAGGGTTGTAACTTTTCTTATTTTGCAGGACTGTAATTGTAAAAAAAAATCATCTCCTCTACTGTTATACTTAGCAACACCACAGAAAAACTGACAATCTGGAAGAAAAAGCTAATGAGAGATGTCCCAATGCAAACCACAACCTGACGTCCACAGAGGATAACTATGAGCTGGACAAGCACAGCCCTGTCCAAGAAACCCTATCAGCCGTGACTCAGTGTGAGAGCTGACCTGCCGCCACACATCTGCAGCTGCCCAGCCCAACACTTCAACCTGTTGGGTCTTGTTTGAATGAGAGCAGGGTCTGCAGGAAACACCTCAGTCAACTATTAGCTAACCACCTGCCCCATTTCCTATTGCCTGGACCCACACACATCAGGTATACAGCATGGGAGGGAAAGCAGAGAGAGGGAGTCAGGGGCTGGAAGGAGAGACAGAGAAACAAGCAGGAGACTCATCACCAACTAGTTTAAAGCATGGCTGTATAAGAATGGCATTTGCCCAGAACCCCGTGGCCACTCATCTCAGAAGATGGTAGGGGCTGCCTAGGAGTCTGAGGAGTACAACTGCCACTCAGATAGTTGGAAGAGGAATTCAAGGTGATGAGAACCTGAAAGGTGTTGCAGAACAAGGAGTCGACTGACCCTAAGGTGGCCAAAGCTGGAATCGAGCTGAGGACTGGGAGGAACCAGTGGAAGCCTTCAGCAGGCAGAGTCAAGTTTGCACCAAAGCAGGCTGGTGGGAGCAGTGACTCAAGGCAGAGTGGGGAAATGGACGCGTACATGGACAGCTGTGGACGCCACAGAAGCATAGTTGTTCTGTTTACTTTCCAGAGTCTGCTTGGAGGATGTGTTCCACATCCACATGTGCAGACGGTATTCCATTTCAGAGTAGTGGCCTTGCCGACCGGACAAGTCCTGGCCAAGTTTGCATGGTCACAACAAATTGGAGCTACACAGATGTTTGCACGTCTAGACCAGCACCCTCTGATGATGAATTTTGCATGATGCGGACCCTAGCCGATCCTCGAGTACTTGTGGATGCAGAAAGTAGATTTTTGGCAAGAGGCGAGAGTAGCAACAAAGGAGGAGAGGTCATGCCATAGGGCACCTACAAGGAGGGACAATGTGCTGGAGAGGAAGGTGACATGGGTTGAGCTGTGGAAAGCAGAAAGCATGTTTTCCAGGCCATCAAATGTCCACATATGGGGTAAAGCCGAGACACCGGCATGCCTGCTGTGCTCAAAACATGGAATCAGCTAGGAACCTTAGCCCTTGCAAGGGACTCACCACCTTGAGACTGGATATCGTTTCTCAATTGTGTCAAAATTGTTGAGCTAAGTCACCACACTCAGATTACATACCCCTCGAAGATTGCTTGGATGAGGCCATCGAGAGGAAGCTCATTGGTGAGTGCAGGCAGAGGGCAAGGTGCTTTGTGTTTTACGTTGAATGCACAGGCTTTGCAGAACCATGCTTGGTCAGAGCCCTCGGTATCTTGGGTGTTGAGGAACACATCACACCACACATGTGGCAGAGAAAGCCTTGAGACTGCTGTGACGCAAGAGGGGAAAACAATGGAGCAAGTTGTGAGGTAGCCATCTGGACACAAGCTGAGGTCTTCATCTGCCACAGCTCAGTCACTTTCAGGGCAGTGTATGATATTGAAAGACCCCAAACACCACATGATTCCAGGAACGTGACTGAAGATGTGTCCAGAACCATCTGCAGTAGTATCTGCTCATTCATCCACTGATGTAAACATGCCAGAAGTCAAAGGAAGCGGCTGAAAATCATTAGGGAAGATTTTCGTGTTAAAAAGAGAAAGGAAGAGCAGCACAGTGGTGAGTAGGATGTGGAATTGGTGCAAAGGAATGTTACTCACAGAATAAATAGAAATTTGAAGTATTTCACTATAGGCCATAGGCCATATTATTGTAATATCATGGCCCTTTTCCATACACAGAGCCGGCCTGGCTCGACTCAGTTTGACTCGGCCTATCAGCCCAGCACGGCAGAGTTCTGCATTTCCATTCATCCATTCCATTACAGCAGGATTACCCGCTTGAAGGTGTATTTTTTAACTGAAGATGAGCTTGACGAGGCTCAAGTCAAGTGGCTGTAAAGTGGTGGATAAACCGTTCATATACATCTCTGGGATAAACACACTCTTTCCTTCAATTCTGCAAAATAAATGTCTCCTGTTGTTTCAATATTTAAATGCTTTTATTATGAATATGAAACAGTAAAATAAAGCAGACACCTGAAAGTACAAACAGGGACACAGGAGAGAAACTACATTTCGAAGCACAGAGATTCAGTTTGAAGCTACAAAGTACTGAGAGCCGAACATAAAAAGACTTTTAGAAATGTCCCTCTCTCTGCTCTCCCGCACTCACATGAGCTGAGTATCATAACACTCACTTGTTGGAGGGGGAGAAAGGAGGCTCAGTTGGAGGTGGGTCAGGCTCACTTTGTCCCCACTCCAGAGTAGGTCCATCTCAGGCGCAGCTTGGCACGATAAAAGATAAAAGTGGTAATGGAAATGCAAATCAGTGCCAGTGGAAAAGCTCCATCAGTACCAAAATATAGTGTTGGCTTGGTTGCGGGGGACACAATTAAGTAATTAAACCTGAAAAAGTACATTTAGGCCTTTCAACACCTGTGTAATTTTAGATTTCTTTCTCAGACCCCACTGACCAACACAAAGCATGTTTAGCCCTTTCTTTTGTCTACTAGATGCCAATCAAGATGTGGCAAACTAATTATTTCAGGTAATTCCATTTTGATAAACTTCTGATAAACAAAAACATTTGAAAAATTAAGATTTCAGAGTCATTTTTGTTTATTTCTTTTGAAAACACAAGTGTGGACTGAAACTAAGACGCTGAAACAAATCTAGATCAGAATCATAAATTAAATTAAAAATCATGTTTTCTGGCATGGTCAGTGTCTCTCAACACGGCGGAAGAGGGAACCACTGAAAGTAGAAATGTGCCCACATGGGGACAAAAACAGACAATAGAAACACAGGTAACTATATGAGAAAAACTTATCTGACCCTATTTTACCCCTGCACCCTCCTGTAGAGCCTCGTCATATTTCACTGACCCCGTCCAATATGAGCTCCATCAGACAGTGAGCACACAATATTGTGTGGAAAAAGGAACATGAGTGAGAAAAGCAATCTGAGTGGGGAAAAAACGCCACTGGTCCATGGCCACTGATGGGATCAATATCTTTTCCGAGACGGCAGGGAGCATGGATGGGCGAGGGAGGCCACTGGCCTTGGCATTTCACCGCAGCCATAATAATCCTCAGTAACAGACCTTGAGGTGATATCCAGTGGAACAACAAAAACACGGGGATGGAAACAGAGGTGGGATGGTGTGTGTGTATGTGTTGGGTACAGTAGTGTTAAGTTTGTAGATTATCAATTCTAAGCAAATTGATTACCCTGGAGTTGGCTGATGATATCCTGTATGGAATCAACGTTATTTGACGCACATCACTAGACGCCTGCAGCTTGCACGGGATGCACTGTACAGACAAAAGAAGTAGGGTACAGAAGCATTCTGGAGAGGGATGTGGTGCAACTTTTCTGGAGAGTTGATGCATGGTGACTCTGGGGAACAAAACAGTGCTGAGTTCTGAGAAGTTTATTCACAGCAATCCACCATGTTTGAGGGGCGGTCCCATCCTGCTGGCTTCACCTTTTTACACAGACGTTGATTCTGTTCTGTTGCTACCTCTGCTGCCAGCTTAAGAGTTGAACAACAATGGCCCCCAATTCTGTATTTGTACATTTTATACAGAACAACCAGATGACCCAACATACCTGTCTTGAACAGGCTGTGTAAAAGAAGCTTTTTCTCAAAACCAACCATCCTCTACAGCACAACCCTCAAATCACAAAGTCCAGGGATCAAGGAGGTCTGAAGTCCAAAATAAGAAAGGCACTGTATCTTGCAGGTTAAAGGGACAGTTAACTTGTTTATTTCAGTACCAGAGGTACCGGAGATACAATTCTTCTGGATATGACCGGGACAGCATAAATGCTTACAAGTGTTGTAGTCTGCTATGAAGTGCCAGAGGAAGGAGAAAAACACCTACCAGCAGTGAACAACAACAACAGATGTATGACAGCAACATGTGTAGCTGCGGCAACAGCTCCACTTCCATTTGTCCAAAAGAAAAAATAGTGATGCGCGGATTGACCCAATTAACCCATGGGGCGGGCGGGTTTGGATCGAGTCTCTAGAAAATACCGGAGGGCGGGCCAAGTGACAAATCAGCAGTCAGAGTAAGTATTAATAACTTCCAGAAAGACTGCGTGCAGTAGTCTTCCTTCTACCTTCCTCTCCCCCTCTGTCTCCCTCTCAGTCAAACACACACACACACACACACAGGTGCACACAGCAGCGCATCCAGTGTGCTCTGTCAGCTCAGCTGATCACTGCTCAAAGCACAACAAAATAACTTATATCTTAGAACTATGTGGACTCAATGTCTCGAACAACAGGCTAAAAAAATACAGTATAGACCTACAGATGTGCACTACTATTCTGTTGATCACTTTTGCATTACTTTCCAGACATGACAACATGCTCTCCTGACAGTGACAAGTGGCAGGCTCAGTAAATCTCCACCTCAGTCTTTTGTCCTAGAAGTGTCTTGTTTTTGTTTTTTTCTGTGGTATCTTCATGGAAATTCACTAAGTATTGGTTTCGACTAAATATTGTGACATCAGCTGTAGAGATGTCTGCCTTCTCTGCAGTACAATGGGACTAAATGGCACTTGGCTTGCGGTGCTCCAAATATCAAGCATATTTATATAATAATATATAGCACCTCAGGAAAGATTAAATCGAAAGCAACTGGACGTTCATGCACGTCAGACTAGTCTGAGCTAGTCTGAACTGATGAAGCCTCTTGGATGAGAAGTGAAACGTCTTGAAAAAAGACTTTTAAACAAGTCCAGTTGCTTTCAATTTAATCTTTCCTGAGATTACAATGACCTGGACGAATGAGAACATGAACGGACAATATATAGCACCAAATATCTCTCAAATGTTTTTTTTGGTGCTTTGAGCACCACCATTGTGCCATTTAGTCCCATTATATTGTAGAGAAGACCAAAACTCTGCATCTAATTAGTGATTGTTATGTAGAATTTAAGCACACATAAAGTGCTATAAATTCCTGACTCCATTCACACAATCCTACAAAATGAAAAAAAAAGTCAAATCAAAAGCTGTCTCTGTAGACTGTTCAGGCAGTGATCAAATGAATTTTTTTGACTGAAGTGGGGACAGTTACATTTGTAACACAAGCTGCTCTCCCTCTGTGGTGGAGGCCTGCTGTGAAGGCAGCCAGCGTTCACCTCATTCACTCTCAACTAACCTTTAAGCATCTCACAAAATCTGTCAAAGTGGCACATGGCACAAACAAATGCCACTAACTGTTAAAGAGAGTGAATTACGACACCTGTCTTGAGTCGTACATCTGGGAAGAGAATCAGCCTCCTGACTGAAGCCACACAGGCTGCTGCACACCAGAGTTCAACTGTTTTTCAAGGCAATGGAAGAATCATCACTACAGATATCTATCTGTATTCATCAGACGAATATTCTTAAACATCATTTTAGAATAACATTAGGTTATAAAATGAGAGTTATTTAGCAGTTTCACCAAGATGTTATCATATAGAGAGTAAACAGTATTTAAGCCATTGGACACTAAACCTCTCCAATGACACCCTGCAGGATGAAACAAACCGTACACACAAAAACATTTAAATTATAATTCAAAACTATGTGCACATCAGAACAGAACATGTGGGTTAGGATGTCTACATCCATGCTGGATTAAACAAATGTTATTTCATAACATGTTATTATAAGTTTAATTACAAGACTGTAAGGACAGTCACTATCCTTCATTTATTTTCTCTTTTTTGATGAAATATTCCTGAAATTGTTATAGCACTGTCGTATTAAAACACACCAACATGACAGCTGCAATGTCATCAATGATTTAGAGTTGTTATCTCTATTGACTTAAGTATGATCAATTCATTAGCTTAGACAATACATTCATAACGCAGCTGGATAGTTATGCAGTAATAATTTACGTCCGCTGTCAAACGTTTTACCAAACTATAACCATACAGTAAGAGTACAGTAGGAAATGATCAAACTAAATCATTTAAAAATCACTGCACAGAATGCAGTCTGGTGTTCTGTAGAATAGTTCAGTGTAAACATAATATTATAACAAGCAATAGGTTTGACATAAAGCTACAATCATGCATGCAATGTTGATGATGACTGGATTATACTCCCAAACTGACGTGAACATGGACAGCTGCAGACACCACAGACGCATAGTAGTTCTGTTTATACTATTTAAGCCCACATGACAGGAGTTTCATGCCAAAAATCTGATGCCTGCAACAGGTTCCAAAAAAGTTGGGAGAGAGGCATGTTTACAGCTGTGTTACATCACCTTTTCTTTTAACGACACTCAGTCAATGTTTGTGAACTGAAGTGAAATTCTTTCTCATTCTTGCTTGATATATGACTTCAGGTGCTTAACAGTCCTGTTTGGTCTCTGTTGTCGTATTTTGTGCCTCATAATACACCACACATTTTCAATGTGAGACAGGTCTGGACTGCAGGCAGGTCAGTCTAGTACCTGAACTCTTTTACTACGAAGCCACACTGTTGGAACACGTGTACAGTGTGTCCTGGCATTGTCTTGCTGAAATAAGCAGGGACGTCTCTGAAAAAGACGTCGTCTGGATGGCAGCATAAACCTGTATGAACCTTTCAGCATTAATGGGGCCTTCACAGATGTGACAGTTACCCATGATGCCATGGGGCACTAACACACCCTCATACCATCACAGATGCTGTCTTTTGAAGTTAGTGCTGGTAACAATCCGGATGGTCATTTTCCTTTCCTACAGTCTGAAATGTGGACTCGTCAGACCACAGCACACTTTTCCACTTTGCATCAGTCCATCTCAGATGAGCTCAGGTCCAGAGAAGTCTGCAGTGTTTCTGGATGTTGTTGATATAAGTCTTTCTCTTTGCATGGTAGAGTCTTAACTTTCATTTGTAGATGCAGCGACAAACTGTGTTTACTGACAACAGTGTTCCTGAGCCCATGTAGTATCCTTTATACAATGATGTGGGTTTTTAATGCAGTTTTTAATGCAGTGCTGCCTGAGGGTCAAAGGTCACAGACATTCAGTCCAAAGCGGTGAACCTCACTCCATCCATGCTTGTGAATGGCTGACTTTTCCAGGATGGCACTTTAATATCTAATCATGATACTGTGATCTGTTACCAGTTCACCTGTTTACCTGTGGAATGTTCCAAACAGGTGTTTTTTTGAGCATTCCACAACTTTCACAATCTTTTGGTGCTGTTTTTTTTAAAAACATGTTGCCGGCATCACATTCAGAATCAGTTCAAATTTACAAAAAATAATGAAGTTTGTCAATTTGGACATTTAACATGTTATTGATTACAAGTTGAAAAGGATTTGCAAATCAATGTATTCTGTTTTTATTTACGTTTTACATATTTTGGTAAAATTGGGATTATACAATATGTAATTACTCTATCTGCATTATAATACCCACAGAACTATGGTGGAGGTCTACCTCGAGCAGGGCTTTTACCCCCGGGCTGCACAACCCTTTCTCAACAGTCTGATTTTCTATGGTTTGTTCTTTCATGTCCTTTGTGACTTTTAGCCAGGCTTATGCTTAAAAACAACTGGCAGAAAGTCTGTTTTCCTTTCAGGAACCAGCCTGTGGTTTAGATGCTTGGTGTGCAGGGCAGAAGTGGGTTTAATAGGTTTATCAGTGAGTTGACACCTGGTTTCCAGAAGAGTTTTAATTAACCAGGCCGTTGGTCAGTGAGAGGTAGGGAGAAGGTTTCCATTATGAGGGGGCGGCGGGCTGAGGCATGGTCTGCTATTTCAGCCAGCAAATTGGAGAATTAATGATGTGGATAATCTGCCTGTTCCTCTCAGATCTGAGAGACGCTCGGAGGCCACCAGCCATGTATGCTGATACACTGCATTTCTTATTTCCTTGTTTATACAGTCACAGTTTTAGACTGAAAATTAGGAAATTATATCTGCTCCTCACATATTTATTGAGCTTCAGGACCCAGCTATGACTAGACTAAGACTGGGTTTTAAGGCGTTAACTTAGAGACATTTCAATTCAGCGGGTTTAGGGGAATGCTGGTAAAAGTTTTTCAAATCTTCTGTACAAGGGTGCATGAATACTTTTCCAAACAGCCCAGAACCGTAGAAATTCTGTTCATATTACTGTATCATATACTAACACAGAAAGCCAAATTCACAGGCTGTGCCTCACACTGCTGACATGTTCAGGTATGACAAAACAGATGTTTGCAAGGACTCAAAGATGGGTTACACCAAATGGTCTTTACTAAGCCTGGTCCTAACTGCTAAGTCAATGGCTGCTTCTGACTTAAGATTTTCCTAGTTGATGAGTAGTCGTCAGTTTAAGCCATTACTCGACTTGTTTTTGTACGTTTATGATACTATGATTGTTAATCATTTAAATATATATTTATTGGGCAGGAAGCGAGCCGCCTGTTAAATGATAACGGCAAATAGGGTAATGACTCTGAATGTGTTGGAACAACCAGCAAGCAACCTGACTTGCTAATGACAGCTACAGCACAGTTAGCAGCAGTGCGCCAGAAAAAAAGGTCTGTGTTGCAACACTCCACCAGGCACAACGGTGTGGTGCAGCTCCTGAACAAAATGAGGTATGTGTTTTTTTTTCTGTGCCTGACAAATAAATGAAAACTTTGTTGACTAAGACTCTTGGCACTGACTGATGGTTAATTCAGCTATTAGGGGGCAGCCCTAGCTAAATCAGCCTTTGTTAATTCATGTTCTGAGTTCATCACACCACAGAATCCTGTGTTATTAACCATCCACACAAATTTGAATGATTATAAAAAAAAATTGTTCATTAGACAAAGTTAGGCCTCAAAATAATGAGACTGCTCTGAAACGCTGGGGGCGTGTCCGCTCTGCTGTCTCACTGTCAATGACCACTACGACCTGAAACATGCCATCAAAAAATGCAGAAATTCCATTGAATTTTTTTTCTTTTGTGTCAGGTTGTTGGAACTGAAGTGAGCTGAAGTGAACTGCTGGGCTGACTTGGATTGAGAGAATCGCTGAAGGTATGTTTGTAACTGACTGTTAGGGAGGCTGAGGGGAGGGGGAGGCGGTGTCATTGGTGTTTTGGTTTGTGAGGCTTAGGTAATGTTGGGGGATCATGGCTCCAGCATGTCACCCAGCCATGTGTCAGGTCGGCCCAAAAAATGGCAAACAACAGTCTAACACAGTTCAGTACTACATAGTTCTCACTCTTTTCCGTTCTTTACAGTAACTATTTTATAAGTAGTGCTGTCAATCGA
>JAJHUR010084951.1:0-27294 GCA_027495735.1 Lutjanus campechanus
AAAGGCTGAGGTTGTGTGTGTCCATGCGTGCATACAAACATCTATGTGTGTGCAGAAGGTTGGTGTTGGAATTTTTGATCAAAATGTGCATGCATGTGCGTGTTTTAACTTGTACTTTTACTCATGATTGGTGAGCTGACATTTCTCTCTGTATCCTGAGCAGTCAGAGAGCCAGCAGAAGAGGGAGATGACCCCAGAGGATTCAGACTTAGACCGTAAGCGCCGGGAGACAGAGGCCCTGCTACAGAGTATTGGCATCTCACCGGAGCCTCCTCTAGGTGCGTATTAGGTGATTGTGCTGCAAAATGTTACAACACATTCACAGGGTGGCGACTGGTCCTTAAAATGTATTAAATTCTGTTTGGAAAGTTCATGAATATTTTTTTTTTTTTACTAAATGCTGTAATCATGGTCCAAAATTCACTCCAAGAGCAAAATGAACTGGTGATTTGCATTGCTCGGCACATTCCTTATTCAGAATAGAAATTCAATATTGGCTAAAGAATGTGGATGAGACGTTGCTGAGTAAATGTACAACTCAACCAATATTTGGGCAAAAGACAAGCTGTAAAAGTGGGGCTATCATCAGGCCAATCCACACGAGGAAACTGACTAGATTCATTATGACGACAAACTGTCTATAGGCTGAATGAGGCAGGACTGTATACTATTCATTTAAAAGCTGTGTATAAACTTTAAAACACAACTACAGTAATACAGTGGTCTAAATGACTTTTAAGATAGGAATTGGGAATTCTACCTCAATATGGCCTCATTTCAGAGGATATAGGATATGATAGTTATTACTATCATTACGGACATCTATATTTTGGCAAATGTTCTTTAACTCAGCCAGTTATTGTCATTTCGCCCTACGTATAATTTTGAACTGACAATATATGTATTTACTCACCAAATGTATTTTCGCATTTGACGTTTAGTTTTAGTGCAAAATTGGCTCCAAATTTAATTGAACGGTGACACTTAAAAGTATTAAAAAGTCTTATATTTAACTTGATAATACATGGAGACAGCCTGATACAGTAAAACCTACCTAAATGGTTCTAAACTTCCACCAAACACACAGCAACTTACTGTTATGGTAATATGCTGAAAATTTTCAGGCCAGTCCTGCCTAACTGATAATGAACTCATCAGATATCTAAAGTAGGATTATCTGTGTTGTCATGACTCTTCATGATTCTGTTTGTTTATTTTTTGTTGTTGTCCTTTTCTTTTTTGGCTTTGCTTCTTTTCTACAGAAATAGTAACTTTGTTGTTTATATATTTGATTAGGTTTCATCGGATAACGTTGTCTTTTTTTTTTTCTTCCTAAATTCATTCTGTGATTTGTTATGAATGTTGTTGTTGAACTGTGCTGAACATCTTTTCTGATTAGTTTGATATGTTACTTTATAACAACTCCCTTTTATCATCTTTTTCTGTTCTGCTGTGTACCTTGAGTGTATTATGTATTGTAGTTAGGTATAGATAATGTTGTATTTGGACATAAATGTCATTTCTACTCTGAAATGTGATTGTGATTGAAATAATTGATTATGGTGCGACCTGGTAGCTGACCTGGTGGAGCATGTGACCCATGTACTGGGGTTTAGTCCTCCAGCAGCTTGGGTTCGATTGTAACCTGTGGCCCTCAGCTGCGTGTCTCCCCGCCTCTTCTGTCTGTCCAAAGCTATTCTGCCAAATAAAGAATAAAAAGCCCCCCCCAAAAAAGATTAGAAATCTAATTATCTCTAATTAGCCCACACAAATTTAAGAAAACATTCTGCTCAAAAAATATCTTCCACTTACTTGAGCACAAACCTGATAGATGGAATCTCAAGTGTCTCTGCCACTTCAGCAAGTGTTTGGAAGCACTGTTCTCTAGTGGTCTGAAATTGTAACAACACCCTCAATACCTCAAAAGTGGGTCACTGCTATGCCTGTTATTATTAGCTTAAGTCATTTATAATGCATCTTCAAATGAAGCAGAGTACAAATAAATCATATATACAAAATCAGCAATGCATTTGATGCCCTGCCTTCCCTCTCCTTTCTTTTAATCACTTATTTTCTTTGTCCATCACTTGTTTTACTACTTGCTTTTCATCCCAATTTCTTTGAGCAGTCCATTCGTTGCAGCCTTTAATGTTAGATTCATGTTATTTTCATTATTTAGTCCCGACCCCTGTGTCCCCCTCCAAATCAGTGAGCACGCCCAGTGAGACGGGGAGTCAGGATTCAGCTGATGGAGGAGCAGCGAGCAGGTAGGTCAAAAATCATGCACTTCATACCAAAGTTCAATGTCAGGGGAGTTATTCTAGATTCATGCGTCTCTTTATAACTTTTTCTTGCGCTTCTGTAAAGAAAGATCCTTTTAAAATTTCCAAAGCTCATTTAAAATACTGCAATAAATATTCACTTTCTGGAGTTAAACTAAAAGACCTGCTAAATGCTCATGTGAAAGAAATCTCACTCTTTTTAAAGTTTGTGCTAGAAGGTTTTTTCTCACTTTTACCGGGCACACTTCTCGCGAGGTTACCAATAAACTGTATGTCGTGCCCGAGTGTAAACTTGAAGGATTCATGTGGCCTCAAAATGATGAAAATGTGAAGTTGCTTTGGGCTGTGGATATTTTTTGATACTTTTGACATATATTCTGTCTCTTTTCTTGTCAATGGCACAACAGGTTTAGGTAAGGATGAGTGTCACTAATTGTTAGGTTGTGGTGCCTTGTTAGGTTTTGAGTGTGGTATCTGTCACTTGTCATGGCATCTGGTGTTTTGATGACCACTATACAGCTTGTTGTTTCTCATAATGAGTCTGAGAAGTGTAGCAGGATCTTTAGGCATGTCTGTAAGTTGTTAGGTTGATAATACTGACTGATGCAAATGTAAATATATTATCTATTTTTGGACAGCTTTAAGAAAGCAGCCTTAAACTAGGTTGTACCAACAAAGATTAAACCTAGTTTTGCTAAACTATGATTAGTTTTAAGGAGAGTTTAGCGCTTAAAATAAGTAAGTACAGATTTGAAATTAAGCAGAGCTCTGTTGTGCAATTAAAAACAAATCTTGGTTTACAAAATATAAGTTTATTGATGTAAACTGGTCTCAAATAGTTTAATCAGCGTGGAGATATTAAATCCAAATTAAAATAGATGAATAAATAAAAAAGAAATTTAAGCGCTTTCAGGACCTAGTAAGTGTACAATAAGGGGGGGAAACTGTTAACTTTCAACTACTCTCTTAACAAAAGGGTACATTGTTTGCTAGCTAGCTCAAAAGTTAATACATTACATTGTTTATTATCTAATGTTAAACTGCTATGTTAAAGTTAACAAACCCTTTCACTGTTTGCTAGTTAGGTAAAAGATTAAGAAAACATTACAGCTAGCTAGTACTTTGTAAGTCTAGTCTGCCTTCTCTTGATTGCTCAAAATGTCTCCTCTTTTGAGAAAACTTGTTTGCCAGATTTATGGAGTTTATGGCCAAATTATAGAGATTTATAGACACCATAATAAGGAAAACAGAAGATGCCTGACAACAACTGGCTGTTTAAATGAATCAACTGGGGTGAAAGGAAGAAGAGACATTTCATAAAACTTTATTTTATAATTTTGCTCAATCCATGTCAAATTAGCAGCTATTTAAAAAGCGAAACCTCCTCAAGTGTAAGGTTAAACCTAATACGGATCACATTCCAAATAAAAATCTTTTTTCTGTTGTTTTAAGAGAGGTTTAAATTGAATATTTCTGAATTGTCAGCTAGTTTAAAATATAATATATGCAATATAGGCTATTTTGAATATGGAGCCTAAAAGCATGAACCTTAAATTTGCTGTAAAGGCAAGTAGCTGATTTGAGATCAAGTGACAAAATGTAAACTACTCCTCGTTTGTCACCATTCTGTAAGGGTGTATTCACAGCGCTTCCTAGCTCATCTGTCATACATGCTCCTGCCACTGCGGCATTTATTTATGTGCTTATATATCCATACCACACCAGACCAGTGGAGCACTTATAAGTTCTGCACCTAGCTATTCTGATGAATTAAACCTGCAGTTGAGAAGAGAGTGGTCATCAAGCGCTTTCCATTTGCTTTTTAATGGCAGCTGACTGTCGAGGTCTGGTGTGAGTGATGCCCTCAGGGGTCATTAGTGATGTGTTGTTGTGGTATGGCCAGGGGTGGAATTGGGGATGAAGAATGTCTGAGAACTCGTTAAAGTTCCTAGCAGAAATAAATTCTCTTATACTGTGTAAGACTTTTCATTTCTTTTTAGCTTTTACCAATTGGATTTTACAAATTGGTGAGTTAGTGCCTGGAATGAAGTATTTTTTCCCCCAAATCCACCCTGGATGATGGCATGCCATTTTGAGCTTCTCCATTTGTGGCTGTGTATGTGTGTCCCCTCATAGGTCAGGTTTCTCTAAAAACAAGTCCCAAGCACAGAGCTCAAGGTAAGCATTTTCACGTCAAACCCAGGAATCCCACTCCCCCCCCAACCCCCCGCCTGCTCCTCTTTTCTTTAGTTGAGTTTACCCTCATGTGAACAGAGAGCCACCCAGAGTGTTGTCAGTGGTCTTAGCAATGTGTCCCCATCATGATTTACAAGATCAAAACAGCGCAGTGCCCCTTTTTCCTTCGTTCCTCGGCTCTCCCCCTTGTGACTTCTGTCTGAAGCCCTACTGTCTCCCTCGAAAGATTTCCGCTCGCATGAGTTGAGCCACAGAAGTCATTTCAGCCTTCACAGAGTTGACAATCTGCTGCTTAAAGTGTCATTGCCGTTACTGTAAAACAGCCGGCCTGTCAGGCTAAAGAAATGCCTTGCCACTCTCACCTGGCGCCGTGTGGCACAAGCTGAAGGTCTAATGGGCGTGTTCGCTGGCCCTAAAAGGTATCATCAAAAAGTGTAGTGATGCTGGAAGCATTATCCTTTCACAGCCGGTAGATTTCAACCAAGTTGCCATAAAACTCTCTAGGTTTCACTTGCCGTTTGATTTCTCTGTAGGCAAGTGATTCCTACCTCCCCAGTATAACCAAGCAAATGCACTGAATGAGCTCAGCAAGTTCCTCATGGTTTGTCAAACCCATTGATCATGCATGGCAAGTACCTTGTCATGTATGTCAAGCAAGCTAAATATTTACAAATGTTTTTATTTATTTATTTATTGTTAATTGATTTTTTTTTTATGATACATGGATGATGTATGTTGTGCTGTGTGTCTGAGATGGGAATCATGTTGCTGGATACATGGCTCATGGTTTTTATGTATGAATTGGTACAAACTTGCATATGAAACATCAAGACACAGGATGTCACACAATAGTAAAGTAAAATAAGTATGGCGGATTATATATAGTGTGCCTGCTTGCTATCAGGCACGCTGAATAAAAAGATGAATGCCATACATGTTGCGAAAATTAGTTGCTCTAGATAATTAAGTCTGGGTTGCACCAACAAGGATTATTTTTTAAACCTGTAAACAATCTTAAAATTAGGAAAGATTACATTTAAACCTCTCTCTTTAAACCTAGATTAAATGTAATTCTGTTGCACCAAAACTTTAAACTGCAGTTTAAAATGTGATGTGATAAAATAGCTGTCTTTTTGAGATTAATTAAATTAAACAGTCAAGTTCCTCAAAGAAAGTTAAGGGACAGACTCAACCCAATTGAGTTTTCTGATGTGGCTGTTCTTTCTTTTCACTAGTCGATCTGTAATTTTTGTTAGCTTTTTAGCAAGCTAGCAAACATATAAACAACATTCAAATGTGTTGTTATTATTATTATTATTATTATAAGTAAGCATCTCCATATTGATTAAATTCTATTTAATTTTGGTTTATATCCATATACTTGGATTTACTAAACAGCGATTAGTTTTTAATTGTGCAACAAAGCTCTTTAAAATTAGATTAATTCATTTTAAACTTAGTTTTGCTACACTCTGATTAGAACTTATTTTAAATTAACCTTTGTTAGTGCAACCCAATTTCTGTAGAACTTTCCTGCATTTAAAGTCGTCTTGTCAAATTGTTTTCTCACTGAAAACAATAAAATCTTTTGGACATTTTTTTGTCCAGAAATGTATATGTTTTCGCAACTTGTAGATTCCTGGCAGAAGACCAAGAGATCTCTTACAAGACATGAGCAGAGATCTTAAAATAAGCAATAGATAAATTTTATATATGTTATACTGATGTATAATGAAATATGACGTCTCCCTGATGTACAGCCTGCCCACGCTGTATCCACTTACCTAAACATGTTTCTATTAACAATGCCTGCATGAAATTCGATGGGAATTCCCTTGTTTAGCTAATCTCTAGATGAGTGGTCTGTGGGTGAGTGCATACATGTGGGCCAGTGTTTATGTGTTTGTTGTAATGTGTGTGTTTGTAAACATGCATGTTCTCTCTTTCCCCCCCTGTTGGTGACATCAGGACGCTGCAGTGGGACACAGACCCCTCTGTGCTGCAGCTGCAGGCTGATTCTGAGCTCGGGTACATTTTCCTTCTCTTCCCTCTTCACTGTCTGACAAAAAATGACACTGCAGTACACCTTATTTAAATACAACATTATGTTTATTAAACATGCTTCTTCTAATCTAGCATCACAAAGGTGGTTTGTTTTCCTGTACTTTTGTCATAATGTTTCTTTTCCAATTGTGAACACTAGTAAAGTGGAAAATAAAATAAAATGGTGCGTTGTTTCACACATTCAAATTCCTAATGTTATAGTTCAAGCTCAGGAAATGTAAATTTCTGGCCCCTTAGCACTTTACTTTTTTCAAATCTGGCCCTTTTAGGAAAGGTAATCGAATAGGCCTGGTCTAATTTAATTGTGCATTTAAAGTCAACCACTGTAATGATGCAGTCTTCTGAATACTGAGCTACAGACACATAGCTCTACATGTTATCTATTGCTTTAAACTTTGAAACAAATGGAAATATATTATACGGTATGAGGGACAGTGCGGGTTTATGCACAATATAACTGTGCTAATAGGAACATCTTGCCTCTGTTACCCAGGCGCAGGATGCAGAGGCTGGGGGCCTCCAAGATCACACAGGTAGACTTCCTTCCCAAAGAGGTGGTCTCTTATTGCAAGGAAACGCAGACGCCGCTCAACGCCCACCTGTCTGAAGGTGAGTTTTTGTGTGTGTGTGTGTGTGTATGTAAGAGTGACTCCTCCTGACATGCCATATTATCCATAGTTTGAGGTTCAAGCAGTTTTTAGGGTCCGTGGGGCAACAAAAGTCACAAGAGGCAACAAAAGGTTTCACGATGCAGTGACCGACATTGTTGTGTGGTTGAATTTGATACTCCTTTGGTTCGCCAGGTCACAGCCCATATACCTGGAGTGATTTAAAGGCTGACAGATGAAAGTTTGCCAAGATGGTTCCTTATTATTAGAGCATCACTGTGTGTATGTGTGCTGTATGCACTCAAATATATACATTTGTGTGCGTTTACATATTCTCTAAATGATTAGGTTTTTAACTTTTACTTGCATATATTATTTACCAGACCGCTTAGTATTCCTGAATAGAAAGAGCTGTCATTCAGAAAAAAAAGTGTGTTTTTGTGCGTGTGTGTATATGAACGTGCATACATGTGTCTGCAAGTGGGCGTGCACATGTGGACTGAGCTGCAGTTACTAAACACATCCATATGGTGAAAACGAATGTTAGTCCTGCACTGCATTTGGCACAGTGTTGGCAGTTGTATACTTAAGGCATATACAATTAATTATTTTTCTATTGGAAGAGAAAGACAATGTAGATTTGGATGGATGCCAGTTGTAGTTGCTCCACTAAAATGAGATTTACACCTTTGTTCTTATTACAATTGCAAATATAACATTTAAAAATGTCATCTTCACGTGTAGGAATGCACAAATACTACTACGCCTACGCGCTCTCCTTGCAAACTGACTGTCAGACATATATATGTGTATATAGAATAAACACACACACACACACACACACACACACACACACACACACATGCTCCCTATCATCTTCTCTATCTTCCTTCTTTTAGCTGCCAAGACAGCTGGCAGCCATGTGACTGTGAAGGGGTTGTACTTCCTGCTTCCTGTCATTATAATAGATGGTCTGGTGTGGATTCCACTGCCCTCCTCCACCAGCAACCACCACCACTATGCAGATACACACACACATACACACACACGTCTGTACTGATCAGCATCCAAACGGCCCGCCTCAACTCCCCCCATTTCCTTGACAGACCCAGGAATAGATCATTTATTCAACAAGTGCACAGGCACTGACTCACACATATGCAGTGGGAGACATACACATGCTTGTACAAACACACACACACAGACACACACATCAGTATCTTTTTTTTTTTTCTTTCTTTTTTCTTTTTTGGCCAATTCTGCTCATACATACAAGCACTCATGTTGTCAAAGGCTGTCAGTGTGCCTACACGGAGTGCCAAAACACACACACACAACTGTTGTAAACTGGACAGACCAATTAGGTAGAGAGATAAAGACTAACAATTAAACATTCAAACAAATAAACATGCAGGAGTTTCTATATACAGGTCAAGCAGTCTGTGTATACATACAAACAAATACACACTCTGTGGCTGGTTATCGCCCGTAGCAATGCTATATGTCGGTCCATTTAAGTTTGTTTATTTTCAGCTTCCAACAGCATTTTCTGGAGGTCCCTGTAGAGGTGTGTGTGTGTGTGTGTGTGTGTGTGTGTGTGTGTGTGTTTGTGTGTCTCTGTGTGAGAACATCTGGGAGCCAGAGCAGAGCTGTGTGGTGGTCTACTGGGAGGTGACCCTGGCCTTAGGAGACCCTTCCTTTGCAGACTACTACAAAGCTTGTGTGTCTGGAGAACGAGGGAAAGAGGCTGATGGTAGCACCTGCCTGCACTTCTGGCTGTATGTTTGTTCAGGCCAGTTCCTTTTGTTGATTACTGAACCGAACATGCACACAACATGCAGCTCATTTTCAGGTTGCAGCTACAGGTTGTGAAGATAATTATTTAGGCCTGGACCAGCCAACCAACGCTCATTACAGATTTCTGTTGAATCTTGGACTGTTCATTGTTTAATATTAGCTTATGTATACGTAACTGTACTGCAGGTGCTTAAAATAATGCTAATCCTCAATGGATTTGTTAAGGAATGCAAAACGATTCACATATAATAAATGATTATTGAAACCAACTATAAGGTTGCAACCTGGGTCCTCTTTAGGATTAGATATAACATATGCAAAGCTGGTGTGTGTTCAGTGTGTATGTGTTTGCTCCACCTGTACATCTCTACAGGTCAACCGTGTCTATGTAGCTTTAGGCTAAGCGATCCAGTGAGCTTAACTTGAAGCTCTTGCTGGTTTTCACATGCAGGTATTTCATGTTTCCAACGGTTTTCCACTGTAACACTGTGGTAACTCTGAACCAGAGATGGTAAGTTTTAGTTTGGGATTTGATATCCTTGTATGCAAAAAGTTATTTTCACTATTTTTCTTCCTTTTTGTCAGACAAACAGGCTAACTCTATCATTACCACATTTGAAATGATTTATCTAATAGTTAAGCCTAAATAATGCAAGTAACTAAAAACATTTTTACAAAAAACATTAAAACAAGTTTAGATTAAATTAAAAACATTTTAACCATCTCAGATCACATCCCCTGTCATATAAGAATGAGAATCGCATTCTAGCAATCTGTGGCGGTGCCACCATTTTTGAAGGATAGCGTTAGTAGCTGTTATTGTCTGTCACTGACATCGAAAATTTGTCATCTGTCATCTGTCAATCATTCATCAACAGAAATGAATAAAGTACGCTCTAAAGGCAAATGCCCACATAAAGGGAAGCTCTATATTACAAGCTAATGATATTCATCCTTACTAATTAGTAGACATAGTCTGGCATAGCTAGACCTAACGCTATTTCCACAGTGCTGTGTTAGTGCTGAAGAGACATATGATCAAAGGATTACTTTTTTTTGGACTGATGAGTGAAGCAAATCTACCAGCCCTACGCCTTTTTATCAGCATTGGGCTGGTGCTAAGCGCTAATTTTATGCCCTGACAGTCAGTAAGGATGTTCTGCACAACACGGGACAAGCTACATTCACGGAGGGAGAGGAAGAGAGAGCGAGACCATGCATAGGAGAGCAAAGATAACATTAAATACATTGTAAAGTTGTGTAAAGTACTTGATCAGTAAAACTATGGTTGGAAAAGCAAACATTATCCCCATCTTGCAGCTGCCACCCAAACCATTCATTGTCTCAGTAATGTTGGCCTTGTTGCCATGTTGAGAAAGAATGTAATGTAATCCCATGATTGATTTGATTGATTTTTTTAAAGCTGTTACATGCCACTATATAACAGTATTTACCAACCATGTTGAAATTGACAGTGTGCAGGTCAAAAAGGTCTGACTTGCTGTTGATGAAGTCATATTCTCATTCTCTGTTGTGCACCTGTTTAACAAATATATGCTAAAATACAGAAAAAAATCAATCTCTTTGTAATTTTAGATCCAAATTCAATCATGTTTTTTTCCTGTAATACAAAATATGACACGTAACACGTCACAATATGGTAGCTAGATACTTTGGAAATCCTGTTTCATCTGGGCTTTAAGCCTCATGTTAACCATTTCACTGTATTTTTACTCTTCTTCAGCTCGCCTACATGCAGTCTTCATTTCTTTTTTACTTACACATTCTTTTATTTATCCTTTTCTCTCTTCCTACCTTCCCTCTTATCCCTCTGTTTTATCTTACGCCATACATTATATACAGAGAGATAAGGAAGAGCGGCATTTAATAGGGAAGAAACCCAGCTGCATGCTGTGGAGAAATGAACAGAGGAATACATCTGTTGTCTTAATGATGGTGGTGTGTCTCAGCACTGTATGAAGCTCTGTGGAGTGACCTTTTAAACTTCTGTGTTAGTGTATTGGTTTCAAGGATAATTTCAACAGTGGTTCACTATCTATTATATTTTAAAAAATAAATAAAGGTCACATGTGGCCAGTGGGTGCTTTTTATATCCCAGATATGATCTCTATGACTAGATTCATTGTTATCTTTATCGGATCTTATTATGACCTAAATTTACTTGATGACTCTTAATGTAAGAGATGGTTTCACATTAAAACTGTAATATTAACATCAAGTGTGTGTGAAAGGAAAGATGAGTCTAGTCTCATCATAATCACTTTAAATTGTTGATGGATGACTCAGGGATTCTCTCATGGCTCCCTCTCTTCATGAACTTCTGACCTCCCCAGTCCTCATATCTGCCCTTATGCCCAGGGAGGCTGGCTGCGTGTGTATGACGTGAGTATGCTTTATAGGAGTGCATGAGTTGGAGGCTGAATACAGCTTTATCAAATTGGATTCATTGATTTGATCTGACTCTGTGTGTGTTCGTCCTCTACACAAGAGTTTGTGTTTTAAAGCTCCCACGGAGCTGTGTGTGTGTGTGACTCTCATTTAAACCAGTGAATGATATGGCTTTTCATTTCCGTGACCAATTACTTTCCTATAATCGTGATGTGTAGCTGGTCTATGTATGCTCCTTTTCCCATTGGCTGTTCACTGATCTGTCTGTCCTGAGTGTCCATTGTGTCAGGCAATCGGATTAGCCCCAGTCACGGTTGGCTCCAGCTATTTACTGCCATCCTAATGGGTATGAATGGACATGCTTGTCGTGAGGGATGGACGCTTTGTCTAACGACATAGCAGGGAAATAAAGTAAGGCCTAATGTGGTGTGTGATAGTGACCTGACCTACTGAGGTCAAGCAAAGTGTGCGTTGGGTCGTTGGTGTTTCATACCTCTGCCTAAACATGCTGCCAATTTTTGGGCTTGGCTCTGAATTGCTCATTGAAAATTGTGCTGTATTTTGTTCTTACCTTCTTAAAAAAGTGTAATTATTACTGTTGAACCCTGTCTCATGTCTACCACAGCATTTAAAATGTTCCACCTTCATTTGCCTCAGGTCTGACAATATTTTGTAGAGCCAAGTTTTAAACACACTACATGGGAGGAGGGGGTGAGATTTTGCATGGTTTCAGCAAAATGTGGGCAACCTTTCTGTCCCTCTCTTTGTTTCTCCCTGCATCCCTCCTCTGGACCGGCCAATCCCACTTGACCGTGAACGGAGTGAATGCCAGTACTCTGGCAAAACTACTCTTTTTACTTTACTGATCCCAATCTGAAGATAACTATCAGTGCATATGTGTGTGTGCTTACTTGAGATGTTGGCAAGAACAGGAAAGGTCAAGGCATTTTGTGCATGTGCTTGTGCACGTATACATGTGTGCAGGTTGGCATGGGGTGCAGTGTGAGCTTGACCCAGTTTGTAGCAAATTGGTTTCGCTCAGTGGAGCCTTAAAAGATCCATAATAGGCCACAGTGGAAACTTAGCCCAAGAAATAGAAAGAAAATGGGGGAAGGGAGAAAGAGAATGTAAAAGTTGAAGAGAAATCTTTGGATATCACAGACTAAACAGAGTGATGGTGGATAAATAACAAGAGAGAAACAACTAGAGGGGAAGCAGCAGAGGCCACTGAGGGATATTGCAGCAGTTATGATATTACAGCAGTAATTGTTTGCAGTGAACCACAAATAAACCTTCAAAAATACAGCTCTGTGTGTGTTTGTGTATAATTTAATGTTGCAACTTTGGAAAACCCCATATTTTTGGGTTAAAAGTTCACAGGGTCAAGAGCGTGTGTTAATGTTTGTGCATCCGTATGCAAAAGTCTGTGTGCATGACTCCCCCCTCATGTATTTTCTGGCCCATTAGTTTTCAGCGTCTGTACAGCTTGAGTATATAGTTGGTCAGTAATTCACTCCTTAAGTATATTTACTGCAATAAGAGGCTTTCTTTTGACATGTGGTGGACTGGTAATGGCCTCTAATTGCAAGAGAAACCCTGTTTCCAAGCACTAATCTGAAAAGACCCACTCACATTTTTTGTGAAGGTACTCGCACACATGCATATAAACACACAGATTCATAAATGTAAACACACAAGCACAGACTAACATACATGAGAATAAACAACCATGCACACACACCATCAGAAATGTATGCAGCAGCACACATGCACACGTACACGTACAAAACGTCACCTGAGCTCTACATAATCCCGTAATGGGGCAGTTTAGAAACCAAACTGCAAATTTATGAAATGATCCTGACTATTGGCAGCACACTGGTCCAATTAGAGTGTTTACTTTTGTATATTTTTCCTCAAACTTCTAAATATATTAAATATGTTTCAAGAGGTCTTGACTTGGTACAGTAGATATTTATTAACAGTTGTAAAAAAAAAAAAAAAAAAAAAAAAAAAAAAAAATGTCCGTCAGGATTTAATCATGATTTCAAATTGCCATCAAAAGTATCAGAGTCCATGTCTGAAACTCATTACTACACGAGTTTAATAGTTTATAGTAGTAAGTTATTGAAGTTTTTGTATTACACATGTGATGAGTTAGTCTGATGTGCTGAGTAACAGAGGAACATGGTTCACTCGATTGAACATCAGTTAACTCTTTAATCTGATTTTGCTCTGGTAAATATCAAGATCAGGGAAATTTTCATATTAACATTGTGATATTGATTTCAACCATATTGCCAGTCCTGGTTACACTTAACGGACCCTAAAATCTCTTCTGCACTGGTAACAGCTGTGGCGTGGAGGCGTACGTGAGGGGGGAATTTCTTCAGATTTGGTACAAATGTCAACTTGAAGTCAAGGCTGGAATGAATAGAATTTTTTTGTCAAAGGTCAAAGTCACTGTTAGCACTCAAAACTTTTTTGGCTATAACGCAAGAACTGATATGCTACTTATGGCAACATTCCACACAAATGTCCAATGGGATTAAATGAAGTGATGATGTTTCATATCCAAAAGGTCAAAGGTTAATTTCATTTTTCATATTATACCCTAAAAAACTGTTGCATATTGTATTGGCGCTAGTACCACAAAATTGAAATGTTGCCCAGTCCTCAGTCACATACAGTATGTGGACTAGGGCCCCGTTTACACGTACACGGTTATTTTCAGAAACGGAGAAATATCCCTTCGTTTGCACCCTTCGTTTACACGCAAACGGAGAATTCGCCTCTAAAAACGATGCTTTTTAAAAACTCCGGCCAGAGTGGAGATCTTGGAAAACTCCGGTTACACGTTTGCATGTAAACGGAGGAAAACGGAGAAAACGCAGGCAGTAGACGTCACAGTATGCGACAGAACTTGCACTCGCGTCAAACGTGCGACCTATGTTTACATGTTGCTATGGTGATCATGGATCGTGGATGCTGTTTTCGGGATTCTGATTGGCTAACTTGGGCTTCAGCTTCTCGTTACACTGCCACCTACAGTTTTGGAATGTCCTGGCAGCAGACATACACGGGTTCGTGTAAACGCAAAGTTTTCTGTAAACGGATACGTGTGCACGGAAATATTTTTGAAAACGGAGAGGGTGAAATGTCCGTTTCTGAAAATAACCGTGTACGTGTAAACGGGGCCTAGGGGTGAGCGATATAGCCTCAAAATTATATCATGATATTTCAAAGAAATTTGCAGTAATTTTTATGACAATATAGAAAAAAAAATACTGAACAACATTTTATCGGTGATTGCGGCTTGCAAGCAACAGCATTTATTAGTGCAAACAAAAGGAAAGGCATTTTCCATCCTTCTTTCCCAATGAGCTACCGTCACTGATGACAGTAACTTAACCTTGTAACTCTTCAGGAGCCTGCACAATATTGTCACCTAATAGAATTTGACCTCAGATTTTACAGCAGCAATCCAAACAAACCTTCAGTCAAAATGTAAACACTCACTGCATTTAAAAATAAAATAAAAATGCTGTCAAAACTTAAGTAACGGTTGCCTTGCATCTTATTTTTGGATTACCATCAAATGAGGTAGAATATTAGTGCTAAAACTGTTGCATTGCCTCTAATTTTTTGTGTAAACATAAAATGGATATACCATGAAATGAGGTAATTTAGAATGTTGGTGCTGGAGCTGAACAAGCAAACACGCTAAAAGCTTCGATTCATTTGAAGCTTCTGTGGTGCACTGCAGGCTTCAGATTTAAAATTTCAACACCACAGAACCAGCAGTATTTTAGGAAAAGGCTACTATTTATATGCATCTTTTTTATTTTTTAACTATTATTATTGTCAATAATTTATTTCCGTAATAAAATATTGTCCTCTGAGGGGAAAAATCCTCACTATTTTTTTTTCTAAACGGTGCATGATATTCATGTTTTTGTATTAAAGCAGCAGGATCATTTACATCAGTGAGAATGTTTTAGACCACAGCAGACAGCAAACTGAACACTAACACACACCGAGGAGAGGAAGAGGGAGAGACGGCATCTGGACACTTCATCATGATTTACAATAATGCAACAAAGTGACAGACGTTTCATGGAGGAGACGAGCGTCTGTTACTGACACAGTTATTTTAGTCACAGAACTATACAATAACATCAGGGTTTATCATCAAAAAGTTTTGATATCAGACGGCACTTCACCAACACGCTCTCCCTCCCTCCGTCTCTGCTGTCTCCCTCTCCTCCCTCGCACTTATGATCAATCGGCATGAAGTAATTAAGTGTTAAAAAGTACACAAATCGGACTTGGAGTAAAGAAAATCACGAACCACAGAAGTGTACAGTAATATTATGATTCGTGATCATAAAAAGTTTTTATATCAAGTCGGGACATCTGTCTGTATTCACACGCTCGCTCTCTCCCTCTCTCTCTCTGCTGCGGGTCCTTTTTTTTGTCTTTTACCTGGTTTCAGGTGGAGCCTCAGCTCCATCAGCACTTGCTCCTCGTGACCATGCCTTATTTATTCCACTTAGCTCTCCTCAAACACGAACGGCAGCTGCAGAAAAAAAGCTCTGGTCCTCACTTGACACTGCAAAATCGAAACAAGTGCGAGTGCCAGTGTCAAGATGCAGATATGTTTGGGCTTGTGTCGTTGTGTGTACTAGTGAGCACGTCGCTATATGATTGATATCATTAAATGACACTTTTTTTTTATCACGGAAAAATTTATACTGGTGTTATCGCGGACGGTATGATATGGCACAGCCCTAGTGTGGACTATTTAAGTTTAACTGATAAACAAGTCAGAGAACATATGCTGTAAACTGTCAAAGAATTTGTGTGTTGAAGCTGTGAGCGTTCACCAACAGTAAATGTAATCACATATAAAGCTTAGAATTATGTAAACAGTATAGTGACACAGGGAGGGCGATATGGCCCTAAATTAAATTACAGTATTTCAGGGTGTTCTGCTGTAATGATGTTCTTGACGATATGAAAATATGCAAGAAAAATAATTTTTACTTTTGAACTAGCTGTTGAGCTCTCCTCAGGTGTGCTGTTGCTTGAGGTTATGACTGTAACATTTTGCTGTTAGTCTTTTTGCACTTTTTACATATTACCATGGTTTGTTTTACATCTGATCGGATCTCATCTGATCTTTTTTGATATTGTGAGCTATACAATATGGCACACTCCTAAGTGACATGTTTTTTTTTATTGGAGGTTGTCACACAGTTCTGTTCATGTAACGTTATGCTTAATTGTAGCTGTTCGGTCTGGTTTCTCCTACAGGGCATCATAAGGAGGGAAAGTCTTACTGTGTTGGACAGCGGTCTGAGGCTTACAGCAAAACACTCATAACTCATGAGTTTGAGGTCCTTTAAGTTCCCTCAGTCAGTTTATCTTGTTTCTGTCTTTGGCATTTTCTGCAATCCAGTGAAGCACTGATGCATTCAAATAAAAACAGTAACTGTAACACACTCCCAGTCTATACGAAGCCGACATGACTGAGGGGTTTGTGGGCAGTCCTCAAGGTCCTGGAGGGAGGAATGTGGTTGCATGAGTGTGTGTTTTGCATGGTTAGGTACTTATATGTTTCTGTATGTGTCTGCGTATATATGTGTATGCAGCCACATATGGAAGTGCTTGTCTCATACATTGTTGTTGTTCCAGCCAGGCGGCTACAACAGACTGAGCAGACCAGAGGGTGTATGGGTATGTGTGTGTGATTGTGTGTGTTTTCTAAAGGCAAAATTCAAGGCAAATAAAGAATAACCACAGTGAGTGTACCCAGAGGACTCTGAACAAAATGTACTCAGTTGTTTTACTTTGAATTTCTTCCACTGAAAGTACATTTCAAAATTGTCTTTTTTATGTTTGGTGACTTCTGGACATTTGGAAGATTGATTGCCTTGAGGTATCAGCTTCTAGTGATACTATTTAAACCAAGTATGCATGTGCTGTGCGCGCATGTTCACACATACACTCACACTTCAGATCAGACTCAGGCTTTGCCATTTTGATCTCCCCTCGTCTTTTCCCTGCAGACGCACATAATCGGCCAACGCTTCTCACTTTCTCTCTTCATAAAACAACTCTGAGTTTGGCTTTCATCATCATCGCCCTCAAAAGGGCGCAGCCTTCACTCCTGTTTCACTCCCAAAATTGATGCAGGGTCCCAAGCGGTTTCTGTCAAAATGGCCACGGCAGTCAAAACCCAGCAAAAACCCTTGATATTAGAGAAAAATAATGTCTTTCACAGTGCGTAAGGTATTCCAAGTGAGTCACAGATGATTGCAATTTTCCCCTATGACCACCGTATAATAAGGTACATGAACCCCTTCTTCATCTCCCTCCCTCCGGCTTTCTGTCTCTCTTTGGCAAAATGGCCATCATCCAAAATAATATTTGCCATCTGATGAGTGCTTGAGATGAGTAGGAATACAGTTTCATGTGTCCCTTTTTTCTCTTTTCAACTGTTTTCTTTTTTTCTCCTTTTTCGCTCTTCGCATTTTGTTGAACTTGACTTTTTGACATTTGTGCCCCACCCTTCCCCCTCCTTGTTGCATTTTTTATACGTGTGTAAAACAACAGTGGGTCCTGAACGTTGCCTGGGTGGTCTCCCTTGTACTCTGAGATCTCTTCGCCTCTCCAGGGATTTTCATTTGAGAGGGTAGCGGTTCACTGCCACAGCTAGCCTGCAGCTCATAGCCCTGCTTGACTGTAGTTGTTTCAGTTTGATGTTTGTTAACCCTTTGTCATGTTTGTGCCTTTTGACTGGTTTATTCTCTCCGTTTAAAAAAATGGCACCTTAGAACCAGAGGTGGGAAGTAATGAAGTACAGATACTCTGTTACTGTACTACTTCAGGTGTCTTTACTTTACTTGAGTATTTATTTTCATGACAATTTTTACTTTTACGCCCTACATTTTTACACAAATATCTGCACTTTCTAATCCTTACAGTTTCAGAACAGGCTCGTTACATTAGTTTTAATTCATTTGAGGGGAATTATTGGACAGCTGGTAGAAACATCCTTTTTTTTTCTTAACAAATGTATCTGTACTTCTACTTGAGCAAAGAATTTGTATACTTTTGCCACCGCTGCTTTTTAACAGACCACACAGTTTAAGACAGGCAGCCAGTTAAACACGTAAACCCCAAACATTATTTGTCAAGTCAAAATAAATCTTAGTTTAAACTAAATAAGTTTGTTTTCATTTATTCTTCAGTCAACCCTGAAGCAATCAAATTCAACAGTGTTTCAGCTCAGTTTTTTTTCTTGTTGCAACCTATTCAAATCTTAAATTTCCAGATCATTATCACAGTTTACGGCTTGACAGCTGATTGAAGTGAAATTTGACAACCCTGCTGGTTTTCTGTTTGGCTGCAGTGGCATGCTGTTCTACAACTCTCCAGCAGGGAGCACTCTTGGCACATATACTTGTGGGCTCCCTCAAAGTCTCACCGACCAACAGTGTCAGAGATTTTTATCACATGAAATTAAATTATGGTGTTTTAAAATAATAGTTTTACAATTAATATCAAACATGTCTTGGCTCTTAAAGTCTTAATTTGTTTGACAAAATCCCATTTGTTGGAGAATAAGGGTTTGTATATTTATTCAACAGTGTTGGCGAGGTGCTGTGAATAATTTTATCTATTTTAGTGCAATCCAGAAGGATTCAACCCCAAGAATCAACATTTAGCAGGCCTATAAAAACTGTTTATCCCATCTGTCCGTCCTTCTGTCCCTCATTAAAACAAAATGAAACACCATCGTCATCAAAGTGGCAAACACAGACCTCCAATCGCCATCTGAGCCACACACAGATGCACACAGCCGTGTTTCTGAGTGACACAAATCCCAGCTTGGATGATGCGTTGAAAAGTCAGTCGATGCCATAGCGGTGATTTTATGTAAGACTTTTTCTTTCTCTTGGTCTGTCTGTCTCTCTCTCTCTCTGACTGGGTTTTTGACAGTTTGGAAAGTTTGAAGTCATGGGTTTTAATCAGGGCCTTGCGGCCGGGCTCAGAGTATGGCGTGGCGTGGCATGATGGCTCAGTTTAAAGATGTGGGTCTGGGTCTGGGCCAAGCCTGGGTGGCACTGCTAGAAAGAGGGAGGGGGGGCAACTGAAAGAGATGGGGAGAGAATCTACTCAGACTGCACCCAAAGCACACAGCAGAGCTGGCCGCAGACCCCCAAAGGCCTGAATGGGCTGCATTAACGAAAGCTGATTATGTGTGGGCATGCATGTGTGCATACTGTGTAGACTTGAGTGAACATAGACTTGCATACCCACACACACACACACACACACACACACACACACACGTGCACAATGTTTGATCAGTGTGTGGAAGTGTGGTGAAGAAATGAATTAATCTAAATCATCTTGCGGGTTTTAGCCTCACCAGTTTTACATCAGGTCCTGCTGCTAATGTGTGTGTGTATGTGGCGAATACTTTTACCCCTACTGTGGTAATCATGACTTGATGAACCATGATGAATTTTAAACATTATTTTCTATTAAAACAAAAAAAATGCCCAGAATAAAATTAACAAACTGGAGTAAAAGGGTTTAGAAGATTATCAGTGCCCAACATTTTATGCATTTTCACTTTATCCTTAATTTAAATAAAATCTTGAGCCAGGTATTTTACAAGCAATTACTCAACATTTGACTGACATTATAGTGGAGTTGTCATGATACCAGAATTTTAAAATTTGAGTACGATACTAGCATAAAAAAATGGTACTTGATATCATTATTATAATTATTATTGTTATTATTATTGACATCCTGCCACCAATGCTGGTGCATGTTTGAACAATAAAGACAAAACTGAACTGTGGTCTTGAAAGAGCACTTGGATCATGTTTTTATAGCTTGATGGAATTTTGATATAATAATAAAGCATGAAGTAAACATGAAGTATTAAAAAAGTATCAATTCTTAAATGCTTTTGACAATCTTACTTTGTAGGAAAGCAATTTACTTGAAAGAAGTTGCAACTATGGACTCACACTTGCACTTCTCTCTACAGTCTGTCCTGTCTGTCTTGACCATCTACAGATCAGTGAGATTCTTCAGCGGGGTTGGACCGCCCTCTCACCTCTCAGCAAAAGATCTGTTCGACTTTACTGCGTGGCTGGCTCTAAACCATCAATTTGCTGTCCAACCTGACTAAAACTGAGGCCCCTAAAATGTTAGCAGTGTTTCGCCGTGTTCAGAAATGAGAGTTTTGAGCAAACCCAGCAGCTGAGCATTAACAAAACCTCATGCTCTGCCTTAGCTCACCAGGACGTTTGTGAGTGGGTACATGGCTTGCAAAGAGCATGACTGGTCTAACTGTCAAGAGCATGAAAAAAAGGTTGAGCAGCAGGGGTGATAGAGCACAGTATTGCAATAGTTAGCGTGGAAATCGATACACAGACGCCAAGTATTGATGTTTAGTTTTTATGGATTATATACATTTTGATATTGCAATTACCAATTAAACCTTTGTAGACATGTTTTTCTGACAGTTTTGGTCAGTCTATTTTCTTGACAGTCTCATTTTGCTGCTATAAAATTGATTTGAGTGAAATTAAAAGGTGAATTGAAAAGGTAATAATTTGCAATATGTTATCACAATACTCTGCATATCACAAACTCTTTAAAATTGTAATGCTATCATATCTTGACTTAAATAGTGATTCCAATAGACACCTCTATTGAGCAGTGTTTGTTTTAATCTCTGGTTTCCATCCAGTTTGTTCCATCTGGCTGAAAATGTGATGTTTCTCCTTAATGTCTCAAAGCAAAAGACTGATGTTGTTGAACTACATGGTGTGAGAACCTCTAGGGACTAAGAAGAGCCACAGAACTGCATTCCCAATGATACTATTTGCTCTACATATTTAGAATAGAGAATATAATATTGTGTAGATTTGTGTAGAATTATCCTGGGATTTGTATCTTTTAAAAAATGTTCACGGTTGGTGCCAAAATAATATTTTAACTGGCAAGAAACATTTCCTGTAGGCCTGTCGAATCACATTTTATTTATCTTGGAGTGGCGTCACTTTATTTGTGACCTACAGTATAGCATTATTTCAGTCGTATAAAATCATTGTGGTTATATAAATCTTTTTTTATACTTTGGATAACAAGGATTATATGACTGGAGGTGGAACAAATACAAGTGAGAAAATTCCCCTGATGCCTCAGGTCATTTGTAATTTATGTAGAGGTGAAGTGGATCTAGTGTATGTGTGTGTGTGTGTGTGTGTGTGTGTTGAGTCTTTCTTTAACAATAAGAGTTGTTCTCAGTGAAGTTAATGCATGTGAGTGTGTGTGTGCGTGTGTGTCTTTGTGTGTGTCGTGCCAGGGCCACATTAGAGGGGCCTTTCAAGTCATGTCGGCCTCCTCCTACTCCTCCTCTGCATAGTGCTTGTGTTGTGGTCTGCTCAGCAGCCAACCTCCCAGAACCCCTGCGAACTCTGTGTCTGTGTGCGCCCGTATGAATGTGTATATAATGTTGTAGGGTTATTCCAAGTGCGTGGGATCCCCCAAAATCCTGCTGTATTTGTCTTGCATTTCCGCCAACTCTTTTCTCTCATATCAGTGCCTCTCTTTCTTTGTGATTAATACAATAGAAATCCATAAAAATTATGAGCACTGTCAACTTTGATTGTGTGTGACTCACCTCCATACTGCTATGATAAGTCTGCAGCCCCGCTCCCATAATGCAGTCGATGACAAACTTGGGGCCCGGTCTCATCCTCCCTTCCACACACACACACCCCCACAGCTCCCTTTGATAACTATGCCAATCGCTCCAAGCATGCGCTAACACATTTCAGCACACTAGCACTTACTGTGGATTGGGTTCAGAATAAAAGGTTAGCTGACGCTTTGATCCTTACCAAACGGAACACATGCTAGCACATTATTGCCGTGACACACCATGCCATTGTGCTTTATGTACTAGCCGAAGGGGACAGTACAGAAGACATCTTTTATATGCTGTCAGAATCTTTAAAACTCTTTTCTCCACATGCGCGATAGTAGCTGCCTACTGTGAAATAATACAAGATGTTTAAGCTAATGAAACTCTCAGCGGTGTATCAGGCTTCATTAAGACTATGTTTTCTTTATTCCACAAACAGATCAGCTCATTACTCTCACCTGAACTATTTCACTCTTTTGTAAGTCCATAAAAGCAATAATGATGCTCATACTGGCTAACAAGAGCCTCATGCACACAATTCATGACAATAAAGTGTTAATTAGCCCTAATACAGCAGCTAGTTGCATTATAATTACTAGCTAACCTTCTTGGCTGATCGAGAGGGTTAAGCATGATCTGTGGGGCAGAAACAAGTCCTGTCAAGGTATAAGATCGTGCAAGATTATAATTTAATTATTAATTTTTTAAAATGACGAGAGAGAACCGTGTTTAACTATAAAGGATATTTGTGATGCAAAATGATGTAAGAATGGAGAAATCAAACAGAGAAGAACAGAGAAGTCAAAATACATTACTGTGGTTTTTACAGAAATACAAAATACTTACAAAATAAGTACATTTTTTAAGACACAGCAGAACGGCAAAGAAAGGAGTCCATTTTATGTTTAATACAGTTACCTGTGTTCCACTGTTATGCACAATATTGTAAAGCAATTAATGAATTAATTGCTAAAACATGCGTACTTAAACCAGAATCTGATTGTTCAGATTTAAATACATAAGGAACACTACTGGGAAGCTACAAAATGATATAAAACCACAAAAAACACAAATACTTGAATTGGCCATTAAGTAACCTGAAAATCTGAGTTGGCTTTTTGACCAAATGCAACAGTGAATTTTCTAATGGTATTGACAAAGAAAGATTATGGCTGATAATAGCTGGTATGGATTGGTGCATTCCAGATATATGCAAGTTTTGACCAGTTTCTTACAGTATGAAGAGTCTGACAAAGCATGCCAAAGGTTATGTTGGATTGTGTTGTTACTTTCATTCTTGTTTGCAGAGTGTAATATTTTTCTGCTTCCAAACAATTTCACAAATTCAGATGTGTGTGTACATGCCTCTGTTTGTGTGTGTGTGTGTGTGTGTGTGTGTGTGCATATGCATTTACAAACACCTTTACACATTTGTGTGTACTTGTGTTTGTATCTCCACACTGCGCATCTGTGTGTCTACATACCTGCTGGGCTGTACTGAATTGACTGGGCCCGGTCAGCATGAGTAAGCAGCCGGGGGAAGATTGAGGCAGCCAGATGCGGCGGCCCCGGGCTACCGAGGATATCATTACCCCGGGTGTGTAGCCGGCCAAAACGGGAGCCCCCAAGCGGAGTTTCATCAAGGTGGACCCCCATCTGTGGTGAGGGGGAGGATACCAGTTAACCTGTTGTCCTGCAGTGAGGAGCGGTATTAAGCGGCAGGTGGAAAGAGAAAGCATCCCGTGACTAGAATGAGGTGGAAACAAGAAAGTGTGCGGATACTTACAGGGTAGCAGGCAGGCATGCTCAAACTGTGGAAGATTGTCTCTTTTGATTTCCCTTTCCTGCTTCTTTTGCAACTCAACAGGAAACCCTGTAGTGCCCCTGTGTGCCTTTCCATGTACGTTTTACATAAAGTTTTATATTATCATTTCAAACCCATGAGTCTTACTTTCCAGTATCATTTACCGCAATATAGCTTTTGCTTTGCTTTGAGCGCACACAGAAATGTATCTCTGAAAATTTCCATTCAGAGGAAATATCTGGGATATTTTTGGTGCATGGGTTTGACAGAACAACTTGATGCATGGCCGCTGGCTTGAACATCAGCAGTATCTTCATGCGGGAATTGGACCGTCTCCTCTCAGTGAGGTAACCCATAGGCCATGAATCACGCTGCCTTGCTCCAGAGTCCTGTGGTCCCGGGGGTTGACAGTATGACCGCTCCTCAATGTGGTCTCTCTTCTCCACTCACGCTCCTCCCGTCCCCATCGCCACACATTCCAACCACCGGACCGGTCACGTAAGGTCAAGAAAATAGAATAAAATAGAAGAGGATAGAACAAAAGTTGTGGGTAATGCATCTTTTCCAATGCTGGTTAGCAGAACCCCATTTGCTGTTTAAAACCTGAATCCTGTACAGATGAATGACTGATGGATGACAAAAAACATCAGAGAGAGAGAGAAAGCATTGAGGGAGAGACAAAAGGACCTGAAGCTCGTCTGTTTTGGCAGCTTAGACACGAAGCTCGTCTGGCAGTCTGCCTGTCTCGTCCTCTCTGGTCTCTCCTTCATACTGGTGGGTCACTGGTGTTTGGATCACTACAGCTGGCTGTTAACCACTGACTTGGACCGGGCCGCACCGCCATGTGTTTGATTTAGCTTAGTCATTTATTATATACACACACACACTATGAAAATTAAAGTCATATATCAAAAACTTTAACTTGGGAGTAAAAAGGAAGAACACACAAAGACAGAGTGAGAGAAGGATGTCCCAAGAATATAATTTTTCTTTTTTTTTAATTTCTTTTCAGTCAGCAAATAGAAATTTGTTTATGTATAAATCATTTCTTCATATTCATAAATATATGGCCTCTTAAAAATGGCAGATATGTAAATAATGAAGTCAAAAACATCACAACAAAGTAATTTAATGTAATTTAGACACTTGCTGTCTGAAAAAGTTATAAGCGTATGCTAGAGCTTATGAAGCCACATCATATTGTCACACTGCATATTTAACAAGGTAAGATCAAACAACAAAATGAACAAATAACAGTCAAATAAACAATAGACAATCAAAGTAACGACAAAGACCAAACAATGCAACGCAAAAAACAAGGAATTTATAAAAAGAAACTTACATCCTGTCAGTTCCTGTATCCTGGCTTTCTTTGCCAGTGTTACTATTTGATCATCCATTTTCATATTTGTTCAGTAGTAGTTGTTGTAGTTCAGTAGTCTTTTGTGAAAAACTTTATTTAAGCCTGCTGAATGTGCTACATGATGCTCGTTACAACCATTACATAAATTCACACCTTTAATTGAGATACAGTGTAATTTTGCACTGGTCCTCACTAATGGTTTTTTGAACATAAAAGTACCTCAAGTCATGTTGACTTTTTCTCTTTTTGATAACTCCTGGTTAGTTGGTTCTGTGTTAATAGTTTTGTTAATAATTCTTATGGCTGTCTTTTGAAATATGAAGATTAGATTAGTATTTGTTTTACATGCATTTCCCACACTTACACACTGTAGATTATGTTTTGAACTACTGAGGAACAACTGACATTTTAGCGTTAATATGATTTAGATGTGGCCTCCAGTATAGTTTATAATCTATTATTACTCCAAGAAATGTCATTTCTGATGTTCTTTCAATTTCAGCATTGTTTATTATGAGTTTGCTTTTTGAGTTAGTGAAACAATTCCCAAAAATTTTGAATTTGCTTTTACTGAAGTTCAGTGTTAGTTTATTGGAATCCTACCATCTTTTCAGCATTTCCAATTATTTCGCCGCTGTATCCAGAAGTTGTTTTAAATTCTTAAAACAGCAAAATAAATGTGTATCATCTGTAAATGATCATTTTTTAAAAATATTTTGGAAACCCCATGTATATTATTAATATACAAAATAAGCAACAATGGGCCCAACACTAAGCCTTGGAGAAACCCACAAGTAATCTTCAATAGTGATGAATCAGTTATTTGGGCATATTGAAACCTATTCTCCAAGGTACTGCATAACCAAGAAAATGCTAACCCCCTAATACCATACGCTTGTAGTTTCTTCAGTAATAAGTTATGGTTAGCCGCATCAAGTACTTTTTTAAAGATCAAGGAATACATCCACAGCATATTCTTCATTTGCTCTTGCTTTGTATTTCCTTCACACATTACATTAGTGCAAAAGAAGTTGTTCTTTTGGGTCTAAACCTGCATTGCTGTTCACACAGTACCTTGTCTTTCACTCAGTGCCTTGTGTTTGAATGAATAAAATAAGCCCAGAAAATTGTAATCATATTAAAATCACTGAAGTGTTCCACCAATTATAATAACATTTGTACTTTTTTGAAGAGCAGCAGTGAGTTCATCAAAAGCTCAGGCGAGTCCAAGTGATAAATGGACAGTTCATCCGATGCAAGAGTGGCCCTTGAGCAAGTGGTTTTAACAGTGCCCCAGGCCATACTCCAGCTGAGTTAAACATACCCTGACGTGTGTGTGTGTGTTTCCGTGTGTGTGCGAGAGAGAGACATGACACGTCTGAGGGTGTGATGTAGTCACTTCCTCCCACTGGACTGAGCGACTGTTGTCAGCTTGACCCTGCGCCAGTTAACCCCTCACCACCCCTGGCACCGCGGGCGAGGGCCCTGGGTGTGTGTGTTTGAGAAAGAGAGAAAAGACAGATTGTGTGTGTGTGAAGCGTGTGTGTGTTGGCAGACCACAGGTGTCTGGTCACGGTGTCAGGGTGTTAAGAGGTCTTCCGAGGCGCCCCCCCCCAACTGTCAGCATCTGTTTTTGGAGGGAGGGAGCAGCATAAAAGAGGAGGAGAGGTTGGCGAGGGTTACCAACACATACCCTGAGGGTTGTGGGGGCCTTGTAGGAGGGGGGTCAGTAGCTGACAAGCAGGTGCCTATGTTGACAGTAACCCCTCATACTTGAACCCCACCTCCTCCTAAACACACACACTGCACACACTTACAATAAATCCTGAGGAGTCAAGCGTAATTGCGGAGCCTGATTGGAGGGAATGCGGAGGGAATCCCCTTTTACACACACATGCACACACACATCACTGGATCTTTTTGTTTGGGGTCAAAGGTGAGAGAAAAAGAGGAGAGCGCATACAACTCTGACATTTCCTGCTGTTTGTGTGTGTGTGTGTGTGTGTGTGTGATTTGTGTGTGTAACTGAG
>JAJHUR010084952.1:0-31870 GCA_027495735.1 Lutjanus campechanus
GGGGGGGGGGGGGGGCTATGCAATTATTAATAGCAGTGACAGCTGTGCGGCAGGAACAAAAGTGGAGAGGTAAAAGAGAAGAGCTCTGGAGAGTGAAGCTGCTCAGGAGCAGAAAATAAGGGAGAGGAGAGGACAGGATGAAAGTGGAGAGGAGCCTGTGGGTTCTGGAAGTCGTGATGTCTGAGGGCTTGTACACCACTTTTATTTATTTAGAGCACCTTCACGCTGTGTTTCAGTTTGACAGGCTAGTATGCATTGCAAGGTGTAATCTACTTAGTTACTTTTAAAATCATAATTGAGTTCTGAGCACAATTTGTATTAATATCCAAATATTTCATCTGCATATTAGTAGCCAATCAGGTGATCTGATTGCAAACAGGTCAATGAAAATAATGACATACAAACGAAAAACAAAACAAAACACTGCAGCAGAACACGTTTGGAGTAAGGATGTTAATGATTAATCATGAATCAATTAATTGTGGATAAGCATTTAACCGATTAAAAATGTTTTTACTGATATTTAATCAAAAGTTGTAACAATAATTTGTCCCTCATTTGACATCTTCATTGTCTGATTTGTGATCAGTTCACCTGATTGGCTAATAAATGCCGACAAGAAGTCTGGATATGAATTCAAATTGTACTCAGTACTCAACTATGATTTTAAAAGTAACTAAGTAGATTACATCTTGCAATGCATACTTAAGTGCTAGTTGCTAGCTAAAGTACAGACTTTTAAATCCACTCATTAAAGTTCAAATACCCCCCAAAAAACATAATTAATTACAGTAATTTGAGTATTTGTAATTAGTTACTTCCACCCCTGGTTTTACCACATCTAATCAATACTTCTAAATGAACAATTCAGCCTAAGACACAGAGAATAATCACCAGCTCTGCAGTTCCTCTCAGCTCTAGTTTTTGGTCTCTTTAAGTACTTTTATTATTAGACTTGACATCCTGCAAAACTCTGCTCTCATCAACCAGCAGCAGCAGCTGTTTCAGCAGAATAAGCTGTAATAAACTCACTACACACCAGCAGCTCAGCACCAAACATGCTTATGTTGTCCTGCGTTTGCTGGATCTGTAAACAGAGCCTGATGATATACTGATCATTTTCACGATTGATCAATTTTGTTTGGTCTAAAACTGTCAGAAAAATATCAATCAGTGTTTCTCAAAGCCCAAGACATCGTCCTCAAATGTCTTGTTTTGTCCACAACTCAAAGATATTCAGTTTACTGTCAGAGGAGTAAAGAAAGCAAAAAATATTCACATTAAAGAAGCTGAAATCTGAGAAATTTGATTTTTTTTTTCTTAAAAAATGACTGAAACAGATTAATTAGTTATCAAAACAGTTGGCAATTAGGTAAATAATCAGTTCATAATCGATTAATTGTTGCAGCTTTATTTAAAATAATTAAAAACACAGATGAAAGTTCTCTGTGTCAAAGCCCTGATCCATTTTGGATAATAATTTTATTGTCAAACAGCAAAATATCCTGCTTCAATTACATATGTTTGTAAGTGTTGTGTATATCTTCTGAATAAAGGATATCAGCCAGTACACTGATGTCGGAATTTTTCTTTTACCCCCTAATCAGCATTAGCATCTGTTCTAAAAAGGTAGTGTTTGCCATTTCATAAATACAATTTCATCTGTACGCAAAGAGAAATGTAAAAAACAACAGTTTGTAGTTTCGAGGAGAGTTCAATCCTAAGACAGTTTCTAAACAAACAAAAGTATGCTCACTGGCCCAGCTATAGTTGACAGTAGGCTACACAATTCATTGCAAAATTATAGAAAACGCAATATGTGTGTGAGTGCAATGTCAAATCACAAAACCAGAACCAAATCACAATTTTTTGAAAAAAGCAGCAGAGATGTGTCCTGAACTCTTCCTCAGGTGAAAGAACACGAGTTTGGTACAGACCCCAGCAAATATCACGTCATCATCATATTCATAGTTTTTTGTTTGTTTGTTTGTTTTTTCAGTGAAAATGATAATTGGACTGCAAAATTGATAATTTCCACAAATTGTACACATCCACAAAAAAAAAAAAAAAAGAAAAAAAAATCTACATCCACATATTGCAATCACAATTTCAGTCAAAATAATCACAATATGGCTTTTTTTTTATATGCAGCCGTGGTTGCCAGATGTGGCTGATGACCTCTGAACACAGGTGTAATTTCTGGTGTGTGTGCAGGAAACCTGAGGAAGCTGCGCACAATCACTGCACCGACGTGACTTTTGTTCAAGGTAAAATACTACAACTCCCCCTAAAATTACAGACTGCGCTGCTCACATTTCTATTTGTGTATAAAACGATATGCGTTAATTAATGAGCTTTAGTGTGTTGGTAGGTGTATTTTTGAACTTTGGACAGGCCCGCTGGCTGTTTTCCTCTGCTGTTTTTACACTAAGTTGAGCTAACCACATCCTGATTCTTCTGATTTTCAGGGGTACTATATAGTGAATACATTTAGACACTCAAATGAAGTGGCAGACAGTAAATACAGTGTACCGTGCAGTTCTTTAAGACACAGACATGACTCTCAAATGTCATTCCTGGACAGAAAGTGAATAAGGATATTTATTCCTTTATCGTGCCAGCCAAACTAAGTTGTGATAACTTCTGGAGGTGATCCCCGAGAAAAGAGGAGGGAAAGAGGAACAGATGAATAGAAAACAGACAGAGAGGAGGTGGGAGGAGGAGTTCCAGTGGGTGAGGAAATCAGAGAGGAGGGCAGGGGCGAGACAGTGGAGGGGCCTGGGACTGGGTGGGAGAAAGTGTGTCACTTCTCAAATTAGACTGAGGAATTTGTGTATGAAGTTCACAGGAGGATTGGTTTCACTGGGGGCGGCTGCAAGTCATGTGTCTCCCAGGATAAAACACTGGACAGAGTCATTATCAGCGGATTGAAGACGCGACCAATCAATATGAAAATCAGTGCTTTTCTGCAAAAAAGTATTCTGAAAACACGTTTCTGCAAATACAGCACAGATGTTTGATCAGCTGGGTGTGGCCTCATTTTAGTGATCCACTGAAGAAGTGGTCAAATAATATCTATATATAGAAACAACATTAAAATCACATGGAAATGATCAAGGCAAAACTCCAGCGACAAAATGGGAGTTAAAAGGCTCAGGTGATCAAATTATTACTGAGTGTGGCGCTCTGCAGCACAGAGATGGAGGAAAGACTGGCTGATGCAGGAGAAAAAAGCCTAAAACAGCAGCTGATGGTAAATACAACAGTTCTGATCATTATCAAGACTGCCTCAGGGACGGATAATGATGACAATATTACACACAAAATAATGTAATAAAATGAGGAAAAGCAACAGAAGATTAATCACTAATCATTCTCCCCGTGTTGTCTTCTCAGATGTGAGGATTTGCTGCTTTTCTTTATCTTATGTGTTAGTAAATTTAATATCAGTTGGAATGCACAATGAATGCTTTCAGCATTCACACCAATAATGAGTGTACCCACACTGTGCGTCAGTCCAGCATGGCCTTACTTGCTCTCTGTCTCTCATTACCATGCAAAATAATACACATCATGTACCCTGTGGGCTGGCTGATATGACAGTTTATACTGTGAGACAATATAATGTGTCCATCTCTCCCTGTCAGACAGTTTATCATGTCATTTACAGACGTATGCATTCCTGTGCTTGTATTTGACCATTCTGCACAATGTTTTGACATCTTTTAATTAAAAATTTTTAAATGATTAATCAAGTATCAATATAGTAATCCCTACTGATTAGCCACAAACTAGGGCTGCACAATTAATCGCAATCACAATTAAAGTGCAATATGGCCGATTGCCGTTTCCAAATCGCAGACCCGAATTGCAATTTTTTTGAAAAAGAAAAAATGTGTGAGAAAATATTATAATTATAATGAGGTACTGTAGTGCTGCAGAGATGACCGGACCTAACAATTCTGTTCTCCAGATGAAAGAAAACATGTTTGTTTGGTTCAGACCTCAATAAAAAAATCACATCATCATCAACTCATCACTTCCACTAATCGTATCACGTATCGCAACTTCAGTCAAAATAATCACAATGTGAATGTTTTACCAAATCATGCAGCCCTACCAAAAACAGCCACAAACATTCCCACTTTACATATCTGTTTCTCTGTTTAATTAATCTATTACATTTTACAATAAATCAATATTGTATATGTATCAATAACATATATCAAGATAGAAGATTCAGTATTGTTGCAACACAACAATTTGCACAATTTAAGCCAATCCCAATGAATTCTGTGCGACCTTGCAATTTTCTCCAAACTTGCATTTATGTTTTTTTTTTTATTATTTTGTCATAGGTTCTGAAAAGAACATATTTGTTGTTGTAACTGACATTTATCAACGCTCTGTGCACTTTTATTTCAGAATTTTGTGCTGTTTTTGAGTTTGAGCTCCAAAAAGATTTGGCTTATGCACTTCTTCATTTACACATAAAAACAGATTTTTATATTTTTTGTAATTCTGAGCCTTTTTGGTGAGGTTAGTTAGAACACTCAGAACAGGGAGTGTTTTCTCCCTGGAACAAGCTGCCTTTGATTTTTAATGAATTATACAAAAGAAATAGCGGTTTTCTTTTGCAATTTTGTCTTGGTCCTGCAATTTCTTTGCAAAAAATGCCTACAGGCATCGCAACATGCATTGCAATTTTTTAGAAAAAGCTGCTGTGAAATCGGCCCGCAAAGTCCTGGAGGAGTTCATACGGCCCACCTTATGCACAAAGACTATTTGTATTCATGACAGGAATAGAAAAAAGTGAGGCAATATGTTGTCAGTACAAGAAACAAACAAATAATCTCATTTTAAGTAAGTGAAGCACAGAAGTTGGCAGAGTCAGAACCTGCTCAGACACACAGTCTAACATGTACAGTACCTACCACCAGTGAAGCATCTCAGCTGACAGACTGACTGGCAGCAGGGGAATCACTGGAATTTTCCATTTTGAAGTTTGGCCATCTAATGTTTCACACAACACTGCGATTACAGGACATAAACACTCACACACACAGGCACACACACACAGACACAAACACACACAGCGATAAGAATATACAGAGTAGAGCTTAGAATGGGATAGACGAGAATAGACCGACAAAACAAAACTCTGACCGTCTGAAGACTGAAAACACCATCATGAAGTCTGAAAGTCTGAAATCTCAGTCACTCATTTACCTGGATAACAAACACTAAACAGTTTACTGTAAAGTCCTTCTGTTTGGGGTTTCTGAGAGCACTACAGGATACTACATGAATGTTAATGTAGAGTCTGAACACTGGACTGAGGACAGAGTCTGTGTCCAGTGTCCTGTTTCCATGTATTTTCAAGGGATTTTAATCGTTCCCTTCTGAATGTCAAGTGAGATAAAGAACATTTTCAGGGTGCTTGCATGTTTCCACACGCTCTGTTAGATAAAAATGGAGGGATATTCTGCATTTTCTGCTCTCAGGCTAATGGTACTTTGCTCCACAAAATACATTTTCTAGTAAGTCGATGCCCTCAAACTACGGCTTTACAGGTATCAGTCACCCATTACTCATCTATCACAGCTTTATTGGTCTAAATTGATACTATTTGTTTGTTTTTTGTTAATATAGTAATTTATAATTACTAAAAATACCAGTGAAACTTGACTAGGGCTGCACAATTAATAGAAATTTTAGCAAAATCACAATTTGGCTTTCTGCAATTTTCAAATCGCAGGAAGTGTAATATTTGTTAAAGGCAAGATGTGTCTTTAAACTTTTATTTGAATGAATGTGGTGAGGCAGAGACGTCCTGTCCTACACATCAGATTCTGCAGACTTTAAAAAACTGTTTCAGTTAGTAAAAAAAAAAAAAATCTCACCAAAGTCATTTTAACATGTTTTTCAATCAAAATACAAATAGTGATAGAAAAATTGGGAGCAAGTTTATCACTGTGTTACTTCACTTCTTTTAACAACACTCAGTCAGTGTTTATGAACTGAGGACACTGATTGTTGAAGTTTTGAAAGTGAAATTCTTTCTCATTCTTGCCTGATATATGACTTCAGCTGTTCAACAGTCCTGAGTCTCTGTTGTCATATTTTGTGCTTCATAATGCACCACACATGTTCAGTAGGAGACAGGTCTGGACTGCAGGCAGGTCAGTCTAGTACCTGAACTCTTTTACTATGAAGACACGCTGCTGGAACACGTCGACAATGTGTCTTTGCATTGCAAATAAGCAGGGACGTCTCTGAAAAAGACGTCCTCTGGATGGCAGCATATGTTGCTCCAAAACCTGTATGTACCTCTCAGCATTAATGGAGCCTTCATAGCCTTCCTGTCTGGTTCGTTCTAACTTCATCTTATATTATGCAGCTTCCCTGACAGGTAGTGTCAGAAGGATTTGTCTGAGCGGTTTGTTAACGCCCCAGAAAGATATGATTGTTGTGTTTCATTCCCAGGATGTCAAATACCAACGTTTAGGGTTGGTAAAGCGCCTCAAGCACAGCAAAATAATGCAATAATAAAGAAATACAGAATGAAGATGTTGAAGCCTGAACTCTGAGGTTTTATATGTAGAATAACCTCCACCCATCTTCTGGAGAACAGTCATTTTTCATTGTGGTAGTGTAAATTTCTTGCTGATGGCAATAAATAATAAACTATCATCATGATTCATCTTTCCATCAAACTATTTTTATGTGAATTAGGAGGGCTGCAACTAATGATTATTTTCACTGTCGATTAATCTGTCTACGAAAATGTCAGGAAATGGTGAAAAGTGATGATCAGGGTTTCCTCAATCCTAACATGACCTCCTCACATGTTTTGTTTTACCCACAACCTGAAGATATTCAGTTTACTGTCATAAATATGTAAAAAAAAAAAACTACTCAGGCCGCTTAATTGATGATCAAAATGGTTGGTGATTACTTTAATAATCAATTAATAATTGATTGATCGTTGCCGCTCTATAAAATACTGAATGGAAACTGCAAATTTTGAAAGAAGCGACGTATCTTCTGTCTTTTAAAATTATGCCAAAAAATGAAACAGAAACAACCATGTTACATAAAGTCTTTCACACTTTCACATAAATATTCACTGTCAGTGGGGTAAGTGGCTACATGATACTGGTGACAGTTACTATTGATAGAATAGAATAGAATAGAAATACTTTATTAATCCCCAAGGGGAAATTCATTTGTCTGTAGTAGTCTCATCTATTAGTATAAGAATTATAGATAGATGGATAGTTAGCTTGAGTGGGAGGCTGCTGGAGTTACCATGACCATCATCTCCAACTGAATTTCATTCTCGCCTTAATCAAACAACAGGTTACAGCTGACACAGCCTGCTGCTTCAATCAAACACTGTCTGACCACTGTGTTAATTAATAGATTGTTCAGTACAGCCAGGAGAAATATCCTTCAGCAAAATGTATTACAGTAAGAGTTAATGGTCATTTTACATGGTATCAGAGTCTAATTATAGTGATTGTTTGATATATACAGCATCAAAATACTCCTGACTGTTGTTGTAGATAATAACAAATATTGGCATACTATGCTAAGAAGTAGTGTGATATACAGTACAGTGTAAAGAGTCAGATCGTGACTCTTGGCGGGTTGACAGCAGAATTCTCATATATTTTTATGATTTGCAGGCCTTCCAGCTGCAGATGAAGGCAGAATGTTAATGTGGAGAATCAGCTCATATACAGCTACAGTAGAAAGTGTCTTTTTCCTGCCCACTCCACCAAACTGTTCACTGTTTTCTGCCCTGACACTTAACCCACCCACAGGCTGCGCAGGTTACAAGTCAAGCTGCACATAAAACACTGCCCCTGCAGCACTACACTGTTCTGTAGAAACTACAAATCACAACAAGTTTTTACATGCTCACTTTAGGGCTGCAAGACTGGTGCTATAATGATAACTCAGTTATTCTGCTCAATAATGTCATCACACTTGTTATGATCAGGATAAAATTGATCCACAAACTCATCTGTGAGTTAAATCTTGATGAAACGACAGCCACAAACTTCACTTTGACATCTTGTTCATTTTTTAAATCCTAAATGTGGGGCACTCTCAAAAGTCACAGCAAAATTCAACATCATAGAAGACAGATGATTATATACAACAGCACCTAATGATTATTTTCATTGCCAATCAATCTAATCGATTATTTATTTCTCAATTGATCCATTAGTTGTTTGGTCCATAAAATGGATCACCCATAAAATGGGTAATCCTCAATCCAGGCCTGCTGGTGATTTCAACGTTCAGTTTAAATGAATCACATTCGATCCAATGGACATGACCACGATACATCTGGTGATATTCATCATTTTCCATATTTACAACTGACCCGAACCCCAACGCAGGATTCCCCCCACCAAGTTATTAGGCCCGGTGGCACGCATCTTTTAACAGGGGCGAGTGGCCAAGTGTCTTTTTTGACGCGGCCCAGCATTAGCCTGTGACAGACTGCTGGCAGGATTAAGATAGAGCCATGTAGTTTCTGTCATAACATAATTATGGCCAGAATTGAGAAAAGCCATAACACAGGTTTCAGAGGGTCCCTATTTTGATCATCGATTAATCAGTATGAGTAATTATTTAATTTAAAAAAAGTCTAAATTCATTGATTTCAGCTTCTTAAATGTGAATATTTTCTGGTTTCTTTACTCCTCTCTGACAGTAAACTGAATGTCTTTGGGTTGTGGATAAAACAAGACATTTGAGGACGTCATCTGGGCTTTGAGAAACACTGATTTTAATCGACTATGAAAATAACTGTTGGCAGTGAATGGTGACCACGGATAAAGCGTTAAAAAAAGAACACAAAACAAACACAAAATGTCTCCATCCTGCTTTGTGTGGTGTAATCCAAGTGTCCGCAAGCCGCGACATTAAAATTTAACCACAAAAGACGCCACTTACGCCATGTTTTTAGCAGAAATTAAAACTTAAATGGCATCTTTTGCGGTTAAATTTTAATGTCGCGGCTCGCGGACACTTGGATTACACCACACAAGCAGGATGGAGACATTTTGTGTTTGTTTTGTGTGCTATTTAAAACTTTTTATCCGTGGTCACCGTTCACTGCCATTGTACTGGATGAGGCTGCTACCCTGTTTCTCCTAAAACTCCAGGATTGTTTTGTGAACTGAAGACCTTCAGCCATCATCACATCGGCATAGTGGTGAGTAGGCCTACATACTGAGTGGCTTATTCTGACGAAGTGGAATATCACTTTAACCAACATTTTTTCCCAGAGAATTACTCAAACCAACTAATCAATTGTCACAACAGCATGTGATTAATTTAGTTATTGATTAATAATTGATTAATTGTTGCAGTTTCTAACCGAGCTGCCGCAGTGGGCCACTGGGTTTAGAATACACTGGGGCAAACCATGCAATGAATACATTTTCAAAGAATAAGGAATTGATCTGATACAAAACATGGCAGACCTGAACAGAACCAGACAGACAGAGAACAGTGGGACGTGCAGCAGCTTGGTGCTCCACCTCAAAAGCAGCTGTACCATCCACTTGTTCCTCCTGTGATGATGGTGGCACACCCACGTGATCGGCTATTATTCAGCAGCAATACAACAAGACCCGAGCAAACCTGACGAGACTTAATCTAATTTCAATTCAGCCGGCTGAGGACCTGGTTCAAGTCTTTCTACAGACTTGAACTTTTCCTAAATGTATATTCCTGCTATCCTTCCACTGTAGCCCAACAGTGAGACACACAGAGTGGATTTTGTACTAAAAAAGACTAACTTCAGAAGGTATCTACTTGATTTAATTAACTCAAACTCTTAAAGCCTGTAATCTTGCAAGTTTCAGATGAACTCTGGAACGTACTTCTGCACGGAACAAGGACTGTGGATTAGGTTTGGATGATAAAATAATAGTGATCCTGTATCAGGAACAGTCACTTCTGCAATAGCAAAAGAACATGATCAGTAGGAACCAAAGAGCTTGAGACTGAGTGTCACAGAAAGGGTAGAGAATCAGAGAGTACTGAGAGGCTGAGACGAGCTAACACATTGTTAGCTTTGCTCTTTTTGTGGGATTTGTTGACAATAAGGAAACATATAGAATCACCCGAGCTTTATCCTTTAATCCTCTAAGCTTGTCAAAGCAGCCTAACACAGAAGCACAGACTGGAACTACTCCCCTGAGATCAAAACTGCAGAGTCAGATATCACTTACACATATTATCCCTTGTACAGAAACTGCATGCAAATACAACTTTTAACAAATGAGTAAAACCTGCAGCATTGATTACACTTTGGCAGTCAGGAATGTGCACTGCCAGCTGCCAAAAGTGCATTTACTCTTATGACTTACAGAAGCAAATCATTCAGGCTACAGTGGAGTGCAGCAGCAGAGAGAGGGGGAGAGAAGGAGCACACGAACACCATCATCAACGAGGAGAGGTCACTCAGTAGAGTGCAGCAGAGGGTGAAGCACCTACTGCAATGCCACCACTACTGCTTGATGCAACTAGCAGGGATCTGCAGAGTTTTACATAACTTCACGTTAACTGTAGAGACTTACTAAGGGAACAATTAATGGGATCATAAGGCTACACTTCTCTATTTAAACATGTATATTTGTTTAGAACATTTTGTTATTTATATAACATATTTTATCATTTATTTTGAATATTTTATTATTATTTTGAGCATTTTGTTACTTATATAGGATATTTTGTTATTCATTTAGAACATGATGTTACTTATATAGGATATTTTGTTATTCATTTAGAACATGATGTTACTTATATAGGATATTTTGTTATTTATTTAAGAACAGATTACTATTATTTTGACCATTTTTTATATTTATTTAGGATATTTTAATATTAATCTAGCACAGTTTGTTATTTATTAATACCATTTTATAATTTATTTAGTATATTTAGTTATTTATTTAGGATATTTTATTATTAATTTAGAACAATTTTCTATTTATTTAGAACATTAGAAACAACCATTTTTGGAGAAATTCACAAAAGCTGAAATTCTGAATAACTGACACTTGATGTTGCTGTTCATGAGTCTGAGTCTGTATGTCCAGGTGGAAGGTTCATGTTTTGGCATCGAGCTGATCAGACCATCCTGAATAACTGAATTTAATTCAATTAAGTATAACCACTATCATGTTCAATTTCTCACATTTATAACAAACCATATTTCATGAAAATGGGTTCAGAATGAAGCTTATTACATTCGATTTTTAAAGTGAAGTAGCTCTTGTTTGATTACTAGCAGACCTTGAATGCTCCTTGAGCGACACACAGCAGTATTTATTTATCTCATATTCTGCCTAACTTTTGTGAATCATAACATTTAAAGTACAGATTTAATTGTTTTAATTGCAGATTTAAAAGTTGTCAGTTTTTGAGCCATGAAAAAGGCCAAAATGTGACCTGCAACAGCCATGTTTTTAGCCTAGCAGTTGTTGATGACTTGTGGCCTCTACTGGCTGGTTGAGAAGAGTGAGGTGTCAGCAGTTGATTATATAGTTATATATAGGTTTTGTATGAGTTTTTTTTTTTTAGGTTTCTCAAAAATTCCAAATCACATATGCACAAGAACTACAACTTATGGGCGCAGTAGTAGGGCTGCACAATTAATCGCAATAAAATCAAAATATGGCCAAGTGCAATATCCAAATCACTGAATCAGAACCAAATCGCATTTTTTTGAAAAAGGAAAAAATGTGTGAGAAAACACCATTATAATGGGGTACTGTAGTGCTGCAGAGATGACCTGACCTAAAAACGGCCTGTAAATTCTCATGGAAAACTGATCATTTCCACTAATTGTACCACATATTGCAATTTCAGTAAAAATAATTGCAATATGACTTTTTTTTTTTACCAAATCGTGCAGCCCTATCCAGTAGTATTCGAGATTAGTTGTGGACAAGCTCCAGCCTGGAGGAGATAATAATCCATCCAGCAACAGAGAGGGAGGAGAACACCAACATATCATCAGTGAGGATCACTTCAGTTTCATCTAGCCACTGACTTCAGCCAACACTCAGCATCCCTGAAAGCACTGACTGTTATGCAACATGCAACACAGGTGGAGATGTGATCTGCCACAACACACACACACACACACACACACACACACACACACAGAGAGAGAGAGAGAGCTGTTTGCCTGTCTGAGAGCTTAAACACAATGTACAACTTGAGGGATCAAAGCTTCTGTAATAACATAATTATGTCACAATATATAGGCTGACCATATATAGAATCATAAAACAACAATAATTACAGTAATGTATGTTAGTGAAAATGAACCACTTATAAATACATAAATGTGTCACAAAGGCCTCAGTGAATGTAGAAACAGCTGTGGTTAAATCATTTAAAGGTTCAGTGTGAGGCCTCTACAAACCAAAACGTGTGCACACAACACTGTGACTGTGTTTGTGTGTGAGAGAGACACAGAGACAGAGTGGCCGTGTGTAACGAAAGAAGACACCAACAACACACAGCGGCCACATGCGTCTCGCCATCGAGGCGCGTCACGCATCGATTTCCACACCGTCTCCTCCAGCTAGAACACTTCTCCTGCCGTGTTCTCACACACAGCGGAGGAAACACCTATCTTGCACGATTCTATTTATTATTTTGAAAATTGAATGCCCCTTCGTTAGAGAACATGCTGTATCAATCTGCGCGTGCATGTGTAATTAAATTAAATTACAAAAAGACGTTCACTTAATAAGCCTGTAGGCAGTATCAATTAAGTTACAATACAATTTCACTAAAGCTAATTATTTTTCAGGGCTTATATTGATGCCGACAGACACACTACTCCTTCCAGAGTTGACATACAGCCATATTCAGTGAGCCATGCAGATTTGGTGAGGGAGGCGAGGGAACCTTAAATTGCTAGAAAATGAAATGGGATTTGGCGTGGCGCTCTGCCCGTGGTGGAGAACGTACAGTGGCACAACCTGACCTGGTACTGGTTCTGTGCAGTAACCATGGCTACCGTTGATGTAGCAAAGATTAACATCAGTCATGCACGAGATCATTAGTGTTAGAATTGCACGAGCTCCGTGGGTTTGCAGCTCTCGCGGTGTGACGTTTAAGAATGGATGAGAGCACGTACGGAGCGGCTGCTGAAACGCGTCGGGCTGGGATTTCATCGTGTACTAATAATGTCAGTTGATATTATCGGGTAACATTAGCCGCCAGTTAGGGCTCGGTACCAGTTCCAGCGTTCGGTCTTACCTGGCTTCCCCCGCGAAGCGAACCCGAGCTCTGCTAGCTTATTTCTTCCTCCGAACACCGACAGCAGCCTGGGGTCTGTGGGCGACTGAAAATGTTCCCCGAAGGAGAGCTGTCTCCGTCCGGCTGTCACAGACGAAATGTCGGTAATGCCTCCCTCCTCCCAGCAGCAGCGGCTCCACTGCACATTCGCTCGGCCGGACCGTAAAGCAGTGACGGTAGGGGGAGACTGCTGCTAATAAATACTGCTTGTAAACAGAGCCTAGTGCAGACAGCTGATCTCGCGAGAACACGGAGCATACTGTTCATTCTCCTGTTAAATAGCATGGAAATGGCTCTGATGCCAAAATTCCCCAAAGCCAGAGGTTTGACAACCAGTGCTTTACTGTATGGAGGACCACAGGTATTCCATTAATTAATTAATGCAATGAAATTAAGGCACTGTTAAATTTGTTTATAAAATAATTTATTAATTCATGCATAAGTAGACTAAAAAATAAGAAGCAATTAAAAGACTAATATTATTGTGTATTATTTAAAATAATCAGAAACCACATTTATTTTATTTATTCACTGAGAGTGAAACACACTCAATTTATGTGTGTGTGCGTGTGTGTGTGTGTGTGTGTGTGTGTGTGTGTGTTATGGGTATTCTGTATTGACAAGGTGCAAATATTTTTAATACATGTATTATATTTATAATACATTTTTCTTATTAGTGTTTTTTCATAGCACCAAGTATAAGTGTATTATTATTATTATTATTATTATTATTATTATTATTTATTTATTTTATTTTATTTATTTATTTATTTATTTTTTAAGGCTACGTGAAGTTATTCCAAGGCACATACATGAAGGGTTTCCCTTTTATCTTGTAAGGGGTCCTTGGCTGAGAAAAACTGAGAACCTTTCTCTATTCCAGTTTCCTGTGCTTAATCAAGGACAATAAAAAGTTTAAAGTCCTAGGCTTGTCTCTGATGAAAAGAAAATCACATTTTAAAGATGGTTAAAACTTGTTGCTCGGGGACCTTTAAAAGCAACTTATAGGCTAGCATCACATCTTAAGTTAGCTAGCTAACCAGCTAGCTCATGGGTCTGGAACCTTTACTCTTTAATGAGCCAGTTTTGGTCAAAACATAAAAAATAAAATCTGTCTCGAGCCACAACTATTAAACTTTCCAGCTTCCTTGAAGACATTTCTTTTTTGGACTTGGCATAGCTAGCCTAAGAAGAGGAAAAGGCGCTGAGCTGCAGATGTAGCCTATGATACACATTTTACTTTACTTTTTTATTGGGTATGGACTACACATTTTTACAGTTGGAGAATGTAAGAATCATTTTAGGCCTACAATAATGATAAATATAATTAAGATATTTTTAATATATATATATTGTTATTATTAATGTTATTCATTTCCATTATATTTTTTGTCAAAGCCACAGGAGAGGAGCAAACCAGACCCCTGAGCTAGCTACATCAATCATTAGCTTGCTAGCTAACAACAGCTAGTCAGTTTGTAGTGTTTTGCTAACATTAGCTAACTTAAGATGTGACTATAGCCTGTGTCACTTTTACAGGTCCCCCAGCTACATATATATTTTTTCATCTTAAAATTTGTTTTTCTTTCAACATACGCGTGCCTAGCACATTGCATATATAAGTACATGAAAAAAGAAAGGAGAAAGTTGACAAGGATTCTGCAGAAAGGGGTTGGGATTTGGAAGGGTCAACTAGGTTAATGTGTGTGAGGAGATTATCAAACAACACAACTCAGTCAAGTGGTAATAATGTGAACACAGACTATGTACAGGTTCCGATGTTGACAGTTTATAATCATCTTTCTCTTGAGGTTCACTAGGCCTATATTGTTAGGAAGTTAAACCACTGACTGTCTGCTACATTGAGCTGGTCAGTGTCAGTTCAGATAGTCTTTCCTTCTTCAAGAAATGTCTTTGTTTTTCCTCTTGGTGTCACAGCTCTACACATTCATAGCAGCGCCTCTTTGATTTGCTTGGTCACTTTGTGGTTTTCAGTGTTTCTGCAGGGACTTCACAATTAGGGAATTAGATGTGTGTGATCCCTTTACCATTCTTGCTTAGCTGTTCACTTGCCTAAAACTTAATCATACAAATAAAGTCTGGCTGCTGATTTGTGGGGACCTTTCATCTGTATGAACAGACTTTCCTTTGAGTTGCAACAAAATGAAGCTTGTTTGTTAATCACAGTGTCTATGGCTAACTGTACATCACCCTGTAGGCTTTATTTGACCATAGCATGGCTTAAAGGGTGACTCCTACCACATAGTATTGCACTTCTGTACATGTGGGAGACCTCACAGAAGACAGATTTAAAATTGAAACAGTGAAGACCTGCACAGACTTTTTGTCCCTTGTATGGGCCAAGTTCCAAAAACACTAGATTCTACATTTCCCACAATACAGTTAAATATAATAAGTAGTGTACCCATGTCTTTCACACTCCACACCCCCTCTTTGTTTCTGTAATAAATTTGTCATCTTCAATCCTGAGCTGAGCTAATCTTGATGACATATCACCAGGGTTATTTTCTCGAGGTGTGTTTAGACGGAATACAAAGCGAAATTTTGTCTTGTGTAATTTTTAAGGTTGGCAGTCTGCTGTTCACTCTGCTCTGTGCTTCAATACCAATCCTAATTAGCTAACTAAACATTCTACTACTAATCAATCATTACTAATCAATCATTAGTTAGCTAATTACATCTAATTACATCTACAGCTAAAGATAGCCAAACACTAGCTAACTAGCTAGCTAAAATACATCAACTGTTGGCTAGTTAGTTAATTAGTATTTTGCTAACATTTGGATACAAAGTGATTTATTTATCATTTACAACAACATTGTAAAATGGGATTTTGTTGTAGTTTCATCTTTGATTTACTTATTGATTGGAACTGATTGCAGAGAAAAATATAGAACAAACTAATTATTAAAGTGGAGTGCTGAGGATTAATTCTTCGGTCTCACAGTCCGAGGGAAGAAGCTGCTGTTGAGTCTGGTGGTACAGCAGCGGATACTTCGGTACCTCCTGCCTGATGGCAGAACAGGCTGTGGCGAGTATCTTTTAGTGCCTTCTGGGCTCTGCACAGGCTCCTCACCTGCCCAATATCATTGATGCTCAGTAGATGGGTACCAATGATGTTCTTGGTGGTTTTAATGACCCGCTGTAGAGTCCTAGGCTGTGCGAATCCTATCCCATCCCATGCCAGTTTGTGAACTTTCTTTACCAGGGTGGAGAGTCATGATGTCCATGACAAGTTCTGTGCAATTCCCTAAAACTGTTCACCTGCTCCATCTCAGCTCCACTGATGTAGGCTGGGTTGTGTGTCTTGTATGCGGTGTGTTTTTCTGACGTTGAGCAGTAGGTTGTTTTCTGCGCACCACTCTGCAACAATGTTGATTTCCTCCTCATATGAAGTCTAATCATCGTTTGAAATCTGGCCACTGATGGTGGTGTCATCTGTGCTGCAGTCAAGATGGCAGCTCCATGCTTGGTAATATGCTGTTTGTTAGCAGATCTTTCTTTTGTGTCTCATTCAATCAGATGTACACAAAGTACTGTCCAACTTCTATCTGTGGACATGCTGCTATAGTGTTTGTATATGCAAAGTTGACCAAGGATCTGCTGAATAACAAGCTTTCTCAAATGCAATTGGAGCATAGACCAAAACAGGGTGGTATCAAGGAATGATCAATTCCATCTTCATGTTTCCTTTGTGTTTTGTCTGAACACCGTCACACTTGACAAGGCTCTCTCATAGCCACAGAAGACATTATAACTGGTTTCAGCAGTGAGGTGAATATTGCTAAGAGCAGAAAGGATCTTTATGCGTTTTCCTCTAATCTATAAAGGCAATGGTTAAACCCATTATTGATGATATATAACCACCCTGTGTGCAATAAACCTTAACTGGTTGTATTTATTGTTTTAAGAAAAAAATCTCTTGCCTCCCTCCTCTTCCCATTCCCCATTGGTTCTGTCTGTAGCCCACCTGCTTCAGTTATGTTGGCATACCCCAACTCCAACCATGGCCCTGGCCCCTGACATCATACTCGAAGCACCGGATTGGTAGAAAGCTTACTCGACGTCCTGGAAGTGTGTACTGCAGAAAAGTTTACCTCGTTACCATCAAATGTTTAATGAAGTGAAGGCTAGGCAGGTTCTTTTTGAGAGGTTGTTCACAATAATGAAAAAGAGTGGGGTTGACTGTCCTTCTGTACACACACACACACACACACACACACACACACACACACAAAGTCAATGTCCCTGTCTGCTTGTAAAGAGACAACTGTTGGCTTTTATTGGCACTGGAGACGACAACTGTTCCACAAGCTTATGTGACGGAAGTCCTGCTCAGAATAGTGCGGATGTTTTCTGTGTGTGTCTGCATGTGTCTGAAGCTGAAGGAGTTCTCAAATAACCACAACAAATAATGACTTAGACTAAGAGAACTTTAATGTCTCCTGCGAGGCAATTTGTGGTACAGCATAGATGATATGCTAAACACACTGACACATTAAAAGCACATCAGATAAACAAAAGCAACATTGATCATCCATCATGAATGTCATCACAGTCCAGGCAGGCATTTAAGTGCATGTCAATAACAACATCTGTCAAAAAAATAGTGAGTATACTGCACAGCCCCTGTATGACCGTGTATCTCACATCCCCTAGTCCATGTATTTCCATGGACTCACCATGGCTACTGCATCATTTAATTGATTTCTAAATCAGGATGAGAGTTTTGCAATCAACATTAAAACAGTTCAGTTTTCTAAGAAAGAAAATGTGCTGTTGGCCCTTCTTAAAAATAGCATCAGCAGTGATTGATGACATTGTCAAACAGCAAATCTTCAATTCAATTTTATTGTCATTAAAGCCAATGTAATGGAAAAGGGTAGTTTTTCTTCTAAATACATTCTACATGTTAGAGGATAGTTGCTGAAAACGTGAAAGGACTGAGAACTATGTAGCACTGAACTGTTGAGTTAGAGCGTGAAACTGTTGTTCTGGGTTCAGGATTTTTTGGGTGGACCTGAAACACGGCTAAGTGATGTGCTGGAGCCATGGACCCCCGACACTATATAAGCCCCACAAAGCGACACACAAGCGGCACCGTCTCACTGTCCCTAACGGTCAGTCACAAATGTACCTTCAGCGACTCTCTCAGTCCAAATCAGTCCAGCAGTTCACTTCAGCTCAATTCAGTTCCAGCAACCTGACACAGAAAAAACAAATCCTGTCACCATCTTCTGGCTCTGGTGGCTCAAACATGTCTGGACATGTCCAATAAAACTGCTAGACAGAGCGTCCATGTTTCAGGTTGTTTTCAGGCTGTAGTGGTGTTTGACACTGATACAGTGGAGCAGACACACCCCCAGCATTTCAGAGCAGAGATAAACTCATCTGGTTTTTTAATGATTTTGACACCTAATTTGATATGTTTAATGATTTTTAATTATTCAAATTTGGCTGGATGGTCACATGTTTCTGTGGTGTGACAAACTCAGAACACACATTTATTGTTGCTTTACGTGATCTTTCACACAATGTGCAAGCATATATGTAAACAAAGAAGCAACATAGGCTACTGTATGTACAAATAGCCAGGGGTGAAAGTAACTAATTACAAATACTCACATTACTGTAATTAAGTCGACTTGTATGAGCAAGTCTGTGCTTTTACTTGTTTACTTATTTACTTTTAAAGTCATAGTTGAGTACTGAGTACAATTTGAATTATTTTCCAAACCTTTCATCTACATTTTAGAAGCCAATCAGGTGGTCTGATCACAATCTGGACAGTGAAAAGTATGAAAAACAAAATAAAATGCTGTGGCAGCACACATTTGGTAAGGTAAGTAAACTCAGATTTAAAATGACAAAAAGGACCTTATTTTATAAATTATTAACGATAAATTGATTGTTGCATTTCAACTATTGGTTCACGAAAACACAAAATCTGCAAACCTAGATTGGAGAGGTGACTGTGACATCAACACAAATGCAAACTAATGAGTAGTTTCTGTGATGAATACCTTGTACTTTTTTTTACTTAAGTATTTTATCATCATCACAAAATGAAAAAGTACTGGTCAAATATTTAAAAAGTTAGAGGAAACAAAGAAGAAGTCAGAAGGACTGGTATGCCAGTCATCATTACTGTAACTGCACACCAAATCAAATATCAAAGTGGAACAAGTCAATTCAGTTATCCAGGGAAGTAAATGTACTCTTCATTATCTGCATAGACAGTATGAGCTGACTTCCAGAACCTCCGTAATACCTTCAGCCGTTTCAATCAATTCGCTCTTGGATCCATTTTGAATGAATGCACTCACAACGCCAACTACAGTGTCGGCAAAGCAAGCATCTGAGTGCTGCAGTAGCTACAGTAAGTAGCATTATTATATGCACAAACATATTTAAATAGACTATGCTTCCATTCCAGTTGGATGTTTGTCAGGCATACAGTATATACTGTATGTATATATACATGGCTTGTTTTGATTGTTTCAGTCCAGTAAGTCAATTGTAATGTAAAAAATAACACTAACAATGGGTTAAAACTATCCATCGGTACAAAATAAAGTTTGCATTGGTGCTACCAAACTAACTCATTTTCTTAACCCAGTGAACCTAAACTTATAGGCTCTTTGATGACAGTACAGAAATGATAAAGTACAGACATACATGCATAATAATAATATATATATCAATTACATAGTTGTAAGCTACATGAAAGGAACCTTTAAATAGTTACATCAGCTGGAAATAGTTAACTTAAAATAGTGTACTTGACAAAAATAAATATGTAAATAAAAAATATGTTTAAAAAAAATACATATTTGGTGTGGACACAAACGGATAGCTTGGAGCCTTCTTGCGTGATCTCGCGAATCCAGCTGCGTCACAGGGTAATATAGCCCCCCAAAACACCAGAAAACCATCACTTATAAATTTAAGTGAAGATTTTAAATGTTCTATTTTGTATTTTGTATTTTCTATTCTTGGTTCAGAGCTTTTTGTGTTTGAAGAGTGAAGATAAAAATATAAAAACAAGAGATGACATGTTGAGTGACACAGGCATGTTCACAATGACCCATAATATAATTATTCTCCCCATTTTTTATAGATTTTTGCCAAAACATTGTTGGAATTATTGTTGGAAAGGAGTAGGTCATTTTAAACCGACATTCATTGATTTTCACTTATTACAGCTGGTCATAATCAGCCTGCGTGACTGCCTGTTGAACTAATTTTTAAAGAAGCATTAACTGATTTTTTTTTTTTTTTTTTTTTTTTACCACTGTGAGGCATCACAACAAGCTAACACTGACAGATTATCACCTTAAAAAGTTGTTTTGGATTTGTTAGGAAACTGCTGCTGATTTACAGTTTTAGCTGAGGCAGATCAACATCAAGATAATGTGTTACCAAATATCATGTAACACCAGGTGAGATCGCAGTTGTCAGTCCTTCCTTGCTTAAGTCCACCTAAAGTTGAACCAACTGTGAACTGATGGTAGCACCAGCACTGAACTAGCACTATGTTCTTGTTGGTCTGGTGTCTGTGTCCATGTGTCCAATATTTACTGTGCTTTTAGCTCTGGTTTAGTCTCCATACCCTTGAGAAAATATTTGGGGCTCTCTAGCTGCTAAATGCTCCTGACTGAACCAAAACACACTAAAGGCGTGAGCCAGAAAAACCAAACCAGTGAGCTGAAAGAGGCCAAAGTGTCTGATGTTAGAGAGGATGGAGAACCAGATTAGAAGCCGCTATTGTAGCTTTTTAGCTGTGTTGCACCATTCACTGTTATTTTATCTCCTCTGTTGGAGTTTTGTGTGTTGCTCCACAACAGAGGTATGTTTTACACACAGGAGTTGGTGGTACAAATACAGCATATCTTTAGCATGTGAGTTTACTGTCCTGCTGCTGTCCACTAAGCTAACAAGCTTATTAACATTCACTTTGCAAACTCATTAGCTTGGTGAGCATTATTGTTACAACAACTGTCTTAAAGGATCCTCTAGACCAGCATTTCCCAATCCTGGTCCTCAGGGCCCACTGCCCTGCATATTTTAGATTTTTCCTGCTCCAACACACCTGGTTCAAATGATTGGCTCATTATCAGGCTCCTACAGAGGCTTGAAGACAAGCTGATCATTTGAATCAGGTGTGTCGGAGCAGGGAAACACCTAAAACACTGCTCTAGACTCCCCGATATCACTGATGCTCAGGAGATGGGTACCAATGATGCTCTGGCCTGTTTTAATGTCCCACTGCAGAGTCCTCTTGTCCAGGACTGTGCCCAGCCTATGATACCAGTTTGTGATATTTTTAGTCAGGACACTTTCTACTGCTCCTCTGTAAAAGTTGACAGGAACATAGCGGTGGAATTTTGCCTTCTTAAGTTTCCTTAAGAAATACAGCTGTTTGTGAGCTTTCTTTCGCAGGGTGGAGATATGTGATGTCCATGACAGGTTCTCTGTGATGTTGATTCCCAGGAACCTAAAACTATTCACCTTCTCCACCTCAGCTCCACTGATGTAGAGAGGGGTGTGAGTCTTTGCCTCCGTTCTCAAAAAAATCAACAATCAGCTCCTTGGTTTTGCTGACGTTGAGCAGTAGGTTGTTTTCTGTGAAGTGCTCTGCAAGATTGTCCTCCCCATACGAAGTCTCGTCGTTGTTTGAAATACAGCAGATGGTGGTGGTGTCATCTGTGAACTTCACAACAGAGTTCTCGACATGTTGGGGGCTGCAGTCATGGAGGGCGCTGAGCACACAGCCCTGGGGGGCTCCAGTGTTGAGCACTAGAGTGGAGGAGGTAACACCCCCAATCCGAACTGTCTGGGTTCTGTTTGTGAGGAAGTCCAATACCCAGTTGCAGAGTGTGGTACTCAGGCAAACTGAACACTCTGGGCCTATCAGCTTCATGGGGGAGATTGTGTTGAATGCTGAGCTGAAATCAACAAACAGAATTCTGATGTAGGTGTTGTTCTCCTCAAGCTGAGTGAAGACTGAGTGGAGGGCATCCTCTGTGGATCTGTTGGCTTTGAATTACAAACTGGTGAAGGTGCAGACTGGCTGAGATGTTGTTCTTTATGTGCTGGAGAACCAGTTTCTCAAAGCACTTCATCAGAGTGAGGGTGAGTGCCACAGGGCGGTAGTCATTTAGACACTGCGGACCTTTTAGGCCCATGGACGATGGTGGCTGTCTTAAAGCAGGTGGGAACACTCACCTGTGACAGTGACATCTACACGGACAAGGATCCTCTCTAGATACCGATAGGCAGGTCCTCTGGACGTTGAGTAGACTTTACAGCTGGCTGTTTATTGAAGAGATCAAAGCGAGCATAAAATATTTTTAGCTCATCTGCTAATGTGTGCTTTTGTAGCCTGTGATATTTTTGATAAATATATTGTGGACTTTTTATTGTGATATTGCTCAACCCTTTTGGTATTGTTACATTCCAAACTAAGAGTGACACCTTTCACATTACACATGAAAACTACACAAAAAATAAGTAAACTTTAAACTGGAATTACTGTCAAAGTATTTGATAAGAAAAGCCTATTGAAAGCAACACAGAGAAATCAGTTCTTTGGGTTGATGATTGATAACAGTCTTCATATGTGGCCTTCACTGTGAGCTACTGTGCTCTTGCCTTTGGTTACTAACAAGGTTGGTGTATTGCAGCATTCTCTGAAAAGAAGAGTGGTGAGGAGAGAGGAGTGAAGGAGAGGAGGAGAGGAAAGGGTAGATGAGGAGAAGAGGGGAGAGAAGGCTCGGAAGAGAGGAGCCACTGCAGCAGAGAGAGATTTTAATCAACTTAAGTGCCTTGAATCTGACCTGTCCCACCTCTCTCCTCTCCTCAGGGTACATTAAAACACACACGCACATGCACATACGCATACGCATACGCACACACACACACACACACACACACACACACACACACACACACACACACGCACATACACATACACACACACACACACACAGACCTCATGCTGTCATGCAGTTGTAGGGCATCAAACATTTTGTCTCGTCTTCACGAGGCACAAAATCAGGTGGCGCCTGTCCTTGAGCTGCACCCTTCACTGTCACATACAGAATCAAGCGTGAAGATGGTCACATGAATCATCCACCTCACTCTTTCATTCTTTTTGGTCTGAAGCTGATGACATCATCAGCAAAGCACAGACAGTCATAAATATGAGCACTGCCAGCTGACGCCAACAGAAGACTGCTTTATTCTATCTTACATTGCTCACTCTTTATTTCCACTTTCCAGTGAGGCCACCATGTTGCACCGCCATCTTTCTACAGTAGCCCAGGACAGAGAAACCAAACTCTAGAAACGAACGGTCACATTTTTTTGTCTGAGTTTCTGCAGGTTCATACACACTTGGGGGAGGGGAGGTGTTTGCAATCTGCAAGCTCACCTCTACACTCACCACTAAATCCTTCACACTCGACCTTTGATAGTGACAATTTTGCTATCAGGGAGCCACAAGGTCATTTAAGTATAGTAGAGTGTGAAAGTGCATGATAAATTTCAAATCAATCTGTCTGTTAGCTTCACAAAGTGAGTATTATGACACACTTGTGCGCCTCAATGAGTGGTGACCTTGTAACCTTTGCTTTTTTCACTTTTTATTGTGCATTCTAATAATAAGGCAAAATAAGATATTAGTCCCACAGTGGGGAAGTTTACGTTGTTACAGCAGCAGAGTGGACAGCAGAAATATAAAGAAGCATCAATAAAAAATATTTAAAAAAAACAAAATATAAAAACGTAAGCAAGAGGAAATATAAAGAATATGAACAATTAAAACAGAGGAAATATAATAATAAAAATAGTAATACTATAAACAGGATAAATATTAAAATAGGAACAGTATATACAATGTAAGGAGACTCAGCAGCTGAATTTACAGTTGCACGGAGGGAATATTCATTTTGCACATGATAATAAAATGATTATTTTACAATGGAATTAAATTTCACCAGGGTGAAATATTGATATTTCACACTGAATGATACAGTATGACACCTGGTTGAAGTATGACCGCATTAAAAAAACAGGTTACATTAACTATATTCTTTACATTATCATAGGAGCTCCATAAACTGTTTCCACATAAGTCACATATGACAAGTTACAAGCTGTAGGGCTTTTCACACTGTACTTAGCCCCGGGCTGAGGGAGCTGTTAGCCCTAGGCTAAGAGAGCTTTCACACACAATCCTGGAACATTCCAAATTGGGCTTACCCCAGTTTTACCCTAGGGCTTGCTGGCCCTGCTCCAGAGCAGGGTTAGCCCTGAGTTTGTGAGGTTATCCCCTGAAATTGACTAGACTCAGGCCTAATAAGTGGCAATTTGAAATGTGAAACAGGGCTAAAAGAGCAGAATAGTCATGGAACATTCTAAAATGTTCAAACCAGTTGGTGTACCAACAGTCCTGTAACCCAAGGCTAGTAGAAGGGCAGTGTAAATCATATAGCCCTGGGCTTAACTTAACCCTGGTTTAACAATATGTGTGTGAAAATGGGCTAAATTAGCCCAAGGTGAACTCTTAGTCCAGGGTTAAGGATAGCCCAGGGCTAAGAATATGCAGTGTGAAAAGTCCTTGTGTGTGCATCTGTAGGCATTGAAATGCATCAAATAATTAAAAATTACACAATTCCAATTGGCTTTTACCCACCGGACATAAACACCCAGTGATTTCACTGAATAGAAGCTCTTCTCTAATTAAAGGTGTAGTTTGGGTTTTTGAAGTGTGGATGTATGATTTACTTCTCTATAGTCAGTGTGTCAACAACAAAATATTTTAGACACTTTAAATGAACGCTATATTTAGAATACGTCCATCACTTTACCTTGATGTCAGATAGACTTTTTTGATGGGAAACTGCCGTTATATAAACCAAATATCACTTCCTCTGAAACAATCTCACAGAGCACAGGAGTTTCATGTCTACTGCTGCCTCCACTTGTGAGTTAGTTTGTATTATTGTGTGACTTGTGTGAAAGGAGTCTGGTTGGTTTGGAGACAGTTATAGCTGGCTTATATATCAGCGAATTCAGCCAGAAAAGACTAACTGAAAGGTAAAACAACCACCATCTACTGTAGGTAACACACTGACTATGGGTAAATGCTACATACAACCACTCTTCAAATAATCCAAACTATCCTTCAAGGCTGGCCAACAGGAGGAAGACTTGATATTGTGAACACACACACACACACACACACACACACACACACACACACACACACACACACACACACATAAATTTGTAGCCAGTTCCTCCTCCCCTGTCAAATTAATCTCATTCCGTCCTCCTCTTCTTCTTTATCCCCTTCCCTCTCTCCCTCTCTTTCTCTCTCCATTACAGTGTCTGTCTCAGCATAATGGCAAGCAGCTCTCAGAGAATTAAGAAGGAGTCGTTGCAGCACCGCTGGTTATATATTACATAATCAATATGGTCTGCCCTAAAAGTGCAGACACTGTTCACTGTCATCAACACTCCTGCACACTCCATCCATCTGCTAAATGGCCTAACCATACGTTTCTCTATCTGTTGATTGTGGAGCAGAAACTTCATTTATGTATCTTGAGCTGGATTAAAAACATACTGTTAACCTTTAACCTGCCTGTGTTCACACTGAAATATGAAACAGTGAAACATAAGTTACAAGAGCACAATGCACAGAAAAAGAGGTTTCAGTGTTACTGGGGTTATTTTGTTTTGTTTGCTCCAACCATTCAGTCGAGACAGCAGCAGTTAGGAGCATTTACTGTTATGTAATGTTCTTCACAAAGGAACAATGTTGATTTCAGAGTTGACTTCAGCATCCTGTACAGATGTTTTTTGTGGTTCCATCTGTTGCAACATGTTATTAATACTTCACCATGGTGAAGCTGGCTGTATAGGAAGATGACATCACCATTCTTAATCCCACAATCTACCATCAACAGATAACCAGAACTCCCGCGTTTCATTCCAGAAGAAAACCGTTGGCCACTCTTGCCCAGTGCAAATGCCTCAACGGCCTGGTTGTTTTTATCAGCAAAGTGGGATTGATGACGGCTCGTAAACAGTGCAGTCTGAGTATTTTGATGTAGAAAATAAAAAGGTTGAATGTAGACTGTGTCAGAATAAACTGGTATATAACCACTCGAATGGAGCAACATGTGACCACATTAAACACAGACAAGGACATTAACCTGCAAGCACAGCAGCTGCTAGCACAGCTAATGTTAGCCACGCTGTGTGGCAGCTAATGCCAGACACTGTGATCCTGTTCAGTCTGAAAAGTTGAAGCATTTAGTGAGTTGTGCAGAGTGCCACACATTTCAGCTGCTTTTATAATATGATTTGGTCAATGATGAATGTGATTAACGTTTTCAAATGACTCTTAATTAGGGTTGAAGGCCGGGATCCCGGTTTCCCGTTTTTTGCTAAATATTACACAGGAATGAGGTAAAAAAAAATAAAATAAATAAAATAAAGATGCAAAATCTGTGTAAAATGTCTCATTTTTTCCTCTAATATACGTTGTTACTTGTTGAATACATTTTACGTATAGGCCTATATTTCTGCGCATATAGAAAAAAATATTTTAATATAGTAGGCCGGCAAGCGGAGGCTGAATCGCAGCCGTGAATGTAATAATTGCTACGTAAAAGACCATTTAAATGTCCATTTACACATTTGGATAGTACGTCATACCACGGTTATACCATTGTTATTTTCCTTGTAAATGTTTTATTTGACTTCGTAAACAATGGTTTATATGATAAATTATCATTATTCAGTTGAAATTACTTATCTACATACCATAAATGCATTTTATTAAGGACTTCCGGTTTCACAGGAATTCCCGGGAATCCCGGGAAATGTATCAAAAATTCCCGGGATTTAAAATGGGCTAAATTCGGGAAAAATCTGAAACACTACTCTTAATACACTCAGTATTTTTTCAGATGAGGTTTAACATGATCAGTCACTGTGCTCAATTTCACCTGCTCTCTGAATGTTTTCTTATTGTTAGACTAACAGTCTAACACACTAGTATAAATTAAAAATTTGTCCACAGGGAATTAGTCACCAGGAACATCCCTAGTTTAAATTTCTAATATCAAGTGTAGTAACGCCAGTTTCTTTCTTTTTCTTAATAACATAGAGAATAAATCAGAACATGCGTCATTTGTTCAGAAAGGCAGATGAAAATGCATTGACCTACAGTAATAGCTAGCCCAGACTTAAAGAGATTGTTTGGGTTATTTGAAGTGTGGTTGTATGAGGTACTATCAGTGTGTCAGATTTATGGCAGAAATATAATATAATATATTATATATATGGCAGAAATGGAATATAACATTCAAGTATATCTTTTCATTCATTCATGTACAGTCACCTGAAACTAAGAATAATTGTGTTTTTGTTACGTTAAGAATGAGCCCTTTATACCTAGAGAGGTTTTTCAATTCGGGTGAGTGGTATTTGGTTGGTTGCTATCTACAACCTCACTGCAAGATGCCATTAAATCCTACAGGAAACCACTGTTATATAAGCAAAAAATGACTCTCTCCAAACCAATCAGACTCCTTTGACAAAACCTGTACTTTTACTTTGCACACTGATTAGTTTCTTTGTTATTGTTTGACTTTGTTTGTGTTACGGTGTTACTTTGGTGAATCTGAACTAACCCTTTAAAACACCAATCTAATACATCAAGGCAGAAGTAGACCAGCAACCCCTGTGTTCTGTGAGGTAAAATTACTGTTTGTCTCAAAGGAGCAAAGGTGCTTTGGAAAGAGTGATATTTGGGCTATATAATGGTGGTTTCCTGTTTTTTTGGGTTGGTGTCTAGACTATTTTGCTGCTGGCCCTGTCCACAGCAGTACATTGTTTAGCTTCTTACACCGGTACCCCTGCTGATTCTCCAAACTGGGGGCGTGTTGGCCGCCATCTACTATAAGTAATACACTGATTGGATTGTTTGAAGTGTGGTTGTATGAGGTACTTACCCAAACTATCTCTTTAAGCTCTTTTTAAGCTCTTTATACTCTCAGCAATAAAGTTGCTAACTATAAGCACAAAGGCTCCTTCAGCTTGTCCCTATAGGAGAACCCTTTTCCACTTGGAACCTTTTCAATCAGTGAATCAATCAAATTTTAGTCAATTTCTGAACTTTTAACTGAACTCAGTTAAAAGACACACCTTCAAGTGGGTAGCCCTGTTGTAATCGATGTGCAAAGTCCTGCTGTGCTGGGCTGATGAGCCGAGTCAAACCAAGTAAAGCCAGGCCAGCTTTGTGTATGGAAAAGGACCACGTCCTCTGTGCCACCTGTGTCCATATATGCTGACACCTCTTTTCAGCATGTTTTGGCACACAGGATGATACAGTTGAACTTCTACCTTCTGCCTCAGAGCTTTCAAATCAATCTATACTGACAACTGTCAGGTGACAGAAAATAAAAACGCCCACTGGCCCCTGCAGACTGTTCTATTTTACGCATACAGTGCGAGCAGTCAGGTTGTGGCTTGATGATCGGACTGTACAGTGTAAGCACATAAATCACATGTGAGCTTTGGCTTTACATCGATTCACTCGGACAATAGGAGCTGGAACAACAACATTTCTAAAATCGTACAGTGTATGCCCAATTTAAGATTGAAACCGAGAGGCTGAATAATCAATCCTGCATGTAATGGTAACATGCTTCATTACACTCTGTCATTTTCCCCATTATGTTTTAAAATCATGGCAACCTTTGTGACCAGGCTCTGTAGAAACATGCTGTGTATATGTACCCTCTTACACTAGATCATGAGTTATGGCTTGATACACCACACTGGAGAGTGCACTGCTTTTAAAGGCAATGAGAACATTTAATTTTATTGGCCATTATTGCTGTCAACCCCCACCATACCCACTGTTAATGTATCCCCCTTAATACCACCCTATTACCAGCTGTGTTATTATCTTTGGCCACAAAAATACCAAGGACTCTTTCCAAGTTTGTAGAGGTGGATTATGGAAATCAAGCCAGTCTCCTTTACATTATGATGATATGAAGCTATTTTACATTAGCAATAAGCACTTAGCCGTACCAGCTTTTCCGCCACAAATCCAGTCCGAGCTAGTCACATAAATCACATTACAAAACACTGATTAAATTCTGTTGAATCGCAGTTGATGCACACAGTTCAAGAGAGGGTGGCAGCAGTAGGTGGGGGCGCTTGTAGGCAACTTCCTGACCATTTGCTCCAACAAGTGCGATCAGATGCCGACTAATCCAGAAGGAGGTGCGGGCCAGCATTAATGAGGTGTGTACCAGCAGAATTGTAAGTATGAAGCAGCAAAGTGCGGGGACTAGGTGTTCACATTTGAGCTGACTGCGCCCAGGGAATATCAGATCGATGTGTCCCGTGAGAGAGGCAAAAGAGTCAAATATCAGGTGCTGGTAGAGCAGTGTTATTGGCAGGGATGACTACATACCCACAGAGATAAGATGACGAGGCCTTGTTCGCCATTCACTTTCACACTGATGGGCATAACAGTTACAGCAAAGAGGAGTGCCATCAGATTTTGGGTGGCTGTAGATCATGATGAGTGATCTCTTCAGTGGTGCTGCTTGGAATACTTGAGGTTTGCAACATGAGATATCGCATTATGTTCAATGTGTTTTACTTATCAAAACAAATGCCAAAATATCAACCCATGCAGGACCACTGAAGCATCACCTTTCATTTGTGAAAGTTGATGCAGCCACTGCATGTAAGCAGTGCTTGCAAATCAGTTCCCTTTCAGTCAGTACACTCAGTCCAACACATAAGTCCTGCGTCCTTGCCAGACAAAGTTGAGTTACTTACTTAACAACTATGTACATTATACTTTAGTCCTAACAGACTGAAGCTAAAGCTACATCCCAGTGAACATTGTTTGGTTCATTAACAATGAAATATGACATGTATATGACAGAATTACTGTCATTAACATGGGAAAATGAAGTGCAGGGATTAGATTAAGTGCAGTAGACCGTGAGATTGAAGAGCTAAACCAACTCAGTTTAGATTTAAGAGAGTGAGCCAGAGAGAGATGCATCTTTATCAGCCTGCTTTGTTTCTGTATTAGCCTGCATCCTTCTTGTCAAATATGCCACATAATAAAACCCAATGTAACCCTGGGGGATAAGTCATGAGATTAGAAAGTGCAGTGGTATCTAACACAAGTTTGGCTGGAGGTGATTTTAATGCAGGTAGTAAGCTAGTTAGCTGGACATAGCTAACATTTGTAGCTTACATTAGAGCAGATAAAGACAGTTTAATCCTATCCTCACCAAGAGGCAACATCCAAGTCAAGCGAACATGGAAGTGTCAAAACCTGCAGTTCCTGAAATGGCCACTTGAAGCTGGCTCCAAAGGAAGTCAATCCCCAAAGAACCTCAGATTAAAATGTCCAATAGTAGATAAACAAATAATAAGATAAAATAAATGGTTTTGGACTCTTCAGCTCATGACAGCAGTATGGGGCTAAATTCTTTGCACAACACACCATTTATAATTATAAGGCTTAAGTTTATGCATAATTAACTCTTTCCCTACCAGTGACAAGATATCTCGTCAATTGCTGTTTTCATTGCCAGGTGGTAGGGGACGCTGTGACGCCTCATCTGACAAAAAATTGTCACTCAAAGAAGAAGAGAACCACAGGAATTGAGTGGCAGAAGAAGAATATGGTGCTATCTAGCATGAAAACATCAGTGCTCAGCGGCAGATCCACGGGGCAGGGAGCTCCATGACCCAGGCACAGAGCAAGGCTGCTCATGCTGCAGCCCCTTGGAGTCATGCTGCATCCAGGTCAGAGAGCAGCGCAATCTGGGCACAGAGACTGGACACAGAGTGGAGCTGTTCGTGCTGCAGTCCCCGGACCTCCAGAGCAGCCAGGACACAGTGAGGCTACTCACTGCTGGGGCTGTTCGTGCTGCAGTCCCCGAACCTCCAGAGCAGCCAGGACACAGTGAGGCTACCCACGTTGCAGCCCCTAGGATTCACGTCACAGCCGGGGCAGAAGGTGCTCCAGCCCCCGGGCCTCTTAGACAAGAGTGTTTTGGGCAGGGGACGGGACACACACACACCTAATGTTAGCCAGACTGGTGACAGTGATGTCACACACGTGATATGAAGTAATTAAAAATAAATACAAAAAACACCATTTTCTCAGTTTTTTGTGTGAAAAGTGGATTTTTTTGATGCAACCAACCAACATTCAAGAGCTTATATTATTTTGGTGTATGAAACTAGAGGATATGTTCTTTATTTTGATATATTCCATATTAACATATTTTTTTTTACTACTTTTTATTTTGTGATTTTTAAAAATCGTGAACATACATAACAACATATCTGTGTATATGCCATTAAGCATAAGCAAAACAAAAACAAAACAAAGGGAAACGAAAAAAAAAAAAAAAAAAAAAGAAGAAAAAAACCA
>JAJHUR010084953.1:0-20693 GCA_027495735.1 Lutjanus campechanus
GCAAGCTTTAAAAACACAGAGTGGAAACAAAACCAGCCTCTGTCTGTGTCCTTAACCCGCCCTGTCTCCATCCATTTCTGTCATCCATCTGTGGTTTCCAGCCAGGCTGTGGGCTTTCGGTATACAATAAACAAGTATGGCTACCCTCACATCCTGTTTCACACACTCCATTTCCTGCCGCCGCCTACGGTAAGAGGACAACAGATAGACAGAAAGAGAACAGCCGAGAACTTCAGAGAGGAAGTCAGGAATAATACGAGTGTGTGCAACATGATGAGGTAGTGCTGGAGACAGAGACTCACTTCCTATACAAAAGATAACAAAATCCTGAGGGGTATTGTCGGTAAAATACTATTGCATTTCAAAAGAAAAAGATAAACAAGATGAAATGGCCCTAATATGGCAGAAAACAAGAGGGAAACAAGCAGTATTGTCTGTCTGATATAACATCCCTTTATACAAATATTCAGCAAAACAAGCATGTGTTCTACTTTTCCTGCAGGAAATCACTGCCAAACTCAGTGGTCCATAGTGGTGTAATTGCTGTAAACAAATGAAGATGGCTGGCAGTGGAACTCTTTGATTTGTTCTCAGAATTAAGACCCCATGTCGCCATACATTTTCTCATTTATGTGACTAAAGGGAAACATGTCGGGAAAAAAAACCTTCACGTCAGCCTATCGCTCTTTTCAACACCTGGCATTGGAAAGAAATGGAAATTCCTCGATCCATTTGAGGAACAGCACAATCTTTGTGTTTCTGCTTCAAAGCTTGTGCTGTAAATTGCAGCATAATAGGTTCAACAGCAGATTTACTCTGCTATCTAAGTAATGTGGCTGCATTCACTGCTGACAAGTCCCACTTTTGTTCTTGTCTAACTGCTAAATCCTTATATTACATTTACTGTAAAGGACCAGTGTGTCAGATTTAGTGGCATCTAGCAGTGAGCTTGCAGATTGAAAACACTTGGCCTCATCCTCCCCTTGCAAATGTGTTGGGTGGCAGCAAATCTCACAAAAAATCCAGCCAGTGTTTGGTTTGTCGATTCTGGGCTTCTGCAGAAACATGACAGTGCAACATGGCTAAGATCTAAGGTAACAAAAACACAACAGTTCATATTTTTTGGTGATTGTACACCAATGAAAACATACTTATGAATATTAAATTTCATTACGGCCATATTCTGCCAATAAATCCCCATAAATCTTTCACACTGGACCTTCAACCAAACTTGTACAGGTGTGTAGCTAGCGGGTCAGCCTCAACAGAAAAAACATATAGTTAAAATGATCTCTACAAGCAGCTTATTTCGTATTGTTAGGCTGCAGTCTCTACAACTAGAGCAAAGGAGGAAGTCAAGTGGCGTAGTATGAGGAGCAACAAGGTCTGCGGTTGGATGGATGGGTCAAACATACCCAGGCTTTGCTAGCTGTTTGTCCCGTGTAAAGCCAAAAGAAGTCAACGTTGACTTACATTGACATCATGTATTTAACATAACTTATCTCGTGTTAATGTAACTTAACCTAACTAACATATTTATTTTAACTCAAATGTTCTTCTTATGGCTTGATTTCACCGGGCATGGCTGTGTCCCTTTACAGGTGCGCAACCATTCAGTTTGTGATACCACCAGAAGCGGCTCTCCACTCTGCTCCACCTTAAATATGGCCAAAATTTTATTTTTGATGGATGTCGTTTTGGGAGACATGGGTAAGAGCAGCAGTTACTGCAGCAGTTACTGTAATGGGGCCTGTAGCTCCATAAGGGAAATCATAAGTGGCCTATCATGGGCTGGCACAATATGGTAAAAACCTCATATTGTGATTATATTGAATGAAAATGCAATTCTGATATGTGATTCTGTTAGTGGGAATGATATTTTTTTTACATTTCATTTTTACTGAAAAAAAAAAAAACTATTAAAAGCATGATAATGTGATATTTGTGTGGGTCTGTACCAAACAAACATATTTTCTTACATCTGGAGAGCAGGATTTTTAGGTCAGGGCATCTCTGCAGCAGTACCTCATTAAAATATTGCTTTCTCATCCATTTTCCTTCCCATTTTTGGTTCTGTTCCTGTGAGTTGGATGTTAGATTTGACCATATTGCGATTTTGATAATATTGCCATGAATTGTGCAGCCCTACCTATCAGCCAAACCAAAGGGGAGAGTTGAACTTCAATCAATTATCTTCCAGGGCTTAATCCACTATCTCCTCTTATGGTCTACAACTTATAATATTTTATCTGTGCTGTTATGTAAAAAGCAGACATGTTCACAATTTATCAGTGTGTTCAGATCAGTGCATTTTAATGTGTTTGCAAAGTATAAAAAGGTGTTACTGTTTTAGTGTGTCCTGGTGTGTTACACCACGGCCACTTTATTGGGACTTCCAGCCTGAACTCAAGCCACTTGGTGATACAGTAGATTTATATCGATTCTATGTTCTCTGTTTCAGGTCTACTTGCTGTAATGTAATATTAATGTAGTAATGTGTGTCACTGTCATTGGCAAATCAACACATTTTCGATGCAACTCATGTCTGCATTGCCTGTATGTGTGCCACATGGGGTGTTACTGGAGGGGGTTAAGAGATGTTTTACAATTAAAAAAAAAAAAAGCTATTTTAAGCACCAGTCAATAAGAATAGTCTTTAAAGTGTTTAGTGATGTTTGCTGAAACATAAGGCACAGACAGGGACACAGCTGACACAGCAAGTCTATTTACACTGCAACTACTCTGCACCAAAAATAAAATAATTTGACTGTGACATTGCTTTTAGGACATTTATATTCCTTAGCTGCTTGGTATACCTTACAGTATCATTTTAAAAGGTTTAAATTTAACTTGCACAAACCTTGATTCAGCTCTCTTTACACGTTTTTTTTTTTTTTTTTGTTTGTTTGTTTGTTTGTTTCCAAGTCACGTCAAAAGCCATGTTAAATTGCATCTGTGTTCTTTTTGTGCCTCCTAAATCAGGTATCTGTGTCATGCTGTGGTGTGTAAGTGTTTGTCTGCTGCTGCTGACCAAAGGAACACAACAAGGAAAAAAAAGACCACTTTGGAAGTGTTCAGCATGACTAACAACTGCACATAAAAGCAACAGAGGGAAAGAGAGAGCGGGTTTTAAGCATGACTAACTAAATACCTTGGGGTGTGTGTCTTATGTATTTGCATTTCCTCTCATGTATGAATTATCCTCGTCCCTCTGCTTCCCCCACCCCCCTCCTTTTATCTCTCCACTTTTCTTCTCCACCACCCCACCACCCCTCCTCACACCTTATTATCCCACGGGGGCCAGAGGCGAAGCAGAGGGAAGAGGTTAGCTTGGTGACCCAGGCCTGGCTGGCCCTCGGCAGGTCTCGGCTGCCAAACTCCCCCCAGGGATCCAGGCAGCCTTTCAACTCTCTAGGAGAGAGAAACGTACACACGCGCACTTACACGCGGACACAGCCTGGCAAGATTATCACACACACGCATGCACAAGCGCAAGCTGCCAGAAAGAAGGAGGTAACACGGAGGTTAACAGAGGAAAGGAGAAGATGAGAGGAGTGAAGAGGAGAGGAGAAGAAAGAAGGAAAATGAGGGTGAAATGAATCATGGGATGAAATCAGAAAGGAAAAAAATACCTTTTTCGAAGGAAAAGGTGGGGAAAATATGGCAAGGGAAAAGGAAAAGCAAGAAGAAAGAAGAGGAGAAACAGTGAGGGGGAAAAAGCACATTATAGTACTACCACCATGCAACTGAATTTCTCTGCCAATCAGTCGCAGTTGCAGTTTACATCCATGTCTGTATAATATATGTAGTGGGGACTTCACTTAGAGACTGTTTTTATAGAGGAGAACAGAGGACTGTTAGAGAGATGAAGTTTATGATGTTACTGTGAAGTTGACCTTTGAACGTCTGGGTATAAAATATCATCATCATTTTATCCTATTAGACATTTGTATGAAATTTTGTCAAAATTAGCAAATCAGTTCTTCAATTATGGGCAAATGGAATTTAGGGGACCGTTAACTTTGATCCTTGAGTTCAAGTTAACTTTTGTACCAAAATTTGAAGAAATTCCCTTCAAGTGCTCCTGAGATACCGCGCTCACGAGAAGGGGGTGGACGTGAGGTCAGAGTGACCTTGAAGTTTCACTTTTGACCGCTAAAATCAAATCAGTTCATCCTTGAGTCCATGCAAGCATGTGTACCAAGTTTGAAGACATTCCGTCAAAGCGCTCCTACGATATCGCATTAATGAGAATGGGCTGGACGGACTACCCGAAAACATAATTCCTCCAGCCAAGGCTGTCACCAGCATAGAGGCATAAAAAGGGCTCATTCACAGGTGGACAGCGAAGAAAGGACTAAAATAGAGGAAAAAAGAAAAAAAGGGGGAAAGAAATGTGGCTAAATGTGCACCTTCGAGGGCCAGTTCTGAAGAGGGTGATGGAAAGGTCAAAGCCATCCATCCACCCTTTTATCCGTCTACTTCCACCTCACGTACTCCCTCCATCCCCCCGCATCCGTCAATCCACTCTGAACTCCTTGTACTTTCAGTCATTCATTCACCCCTCTCTTCATCTCCTCCCTTTTTATTCGTCCTCCTCTCCCTTCCATCCATCCATCCATCCATCCGTCCGTCCATCCAGGCCTCCATTCATCAAAGTGAGTAGGGGACAGAGAAAGACTTGACTTTGACTTTGATCTGTTTTGCTGAGCAGTCGAGGGCTTCAGCACACGTAGAAGCACGCACGCACACACACACACACACACACACACAGAGGGGTGGATCCAGCTCTAAAGAGAGCATTAGTTCAAGTTGCTCTCAGAAGCTGTGGGGTTGCAGGTTGAATTCCCCCACCAGCGTGCTGTCCTCTGAGTGAACTCCAAAGCATTGAAATGTGTGCCACTTTGTTCATTAAAAAAGATAAAACAAACAGAGACCGCTGTTTGATCTCCCGTCTCTCTGCCTGTCTGTCTCTGCATCTCTCAACCCTTCTATCCCTGAAGCGATGAGAAAGTTAAAAAAAAATAAAAAAATATATATAAGTATATATATATATATATATCATGCTGTATATCTTGTTGACTCTAACCCTCAGTGTATCTGCACACTTGCTGGAAAGAATGATTGACAGGTGCTAAAAAGAAAGACGTACCAGGTGAGAAGAAAACCAAACACTCACATGCTATATAGATCTTACATGGTGTGCTGTACGTGGGCCTGCCTGTTTGCGTTCTCCTTTTCAGTTTCATCAGTGACGCAGATTCAGTTTATTAAGATTTGTTTTTCTTCTGAATGATATTAAAATTCATTCTTACAGACTTTTTTTTATCGGTATTGAGAGTAATGCAGATAATTATTGCCTAAGCCTCTGTGTTTACACCGCACACTCGAAGATAATGCAGCTCCGCCAACTTTACACTCAAGGGTCGGGTTTATTTGTTCGCCTGTGAGAATGGCTTTTCAAAGTTTGAGAAAGCAACCTTTATATGGTGTCACGATGGCTGCATTTAACGGTCGTTTTCATTGTTGATTAATTTGCTGATTAATTTGAAAAAAGCATTTATCGAGGGGAAAAACTAGATGGGTTATCTGTAAGGACAATTAGATGTGTAATATTGCTGCTAAATAGAAAATTGCTATGACTTAGAAGAAAAGAAATGCAACCTGTTTTAGTTAGAACAGTTGGGTGGAAGAGTTTGTAGATTTAATAGGGATGGAAAGAGCTCCTGCTACATTGGAGTTTAAAGGAACTGTGGGATACAGTGTAATGGCGTACATTAATGTGATGAGCTATCATATTATAAGTATCATTAAATTACTTTAACAATCAAAAATAGCTGCAGTTTATTTTTCTGTCAATTTGCTAATTAAAAAATTGATTTTAAATTGTTTTTAGCTCTAAATGTCATCAAGATCTAATTAAGGAAATGTAGGATCCAACATTTTGAGAGTTTCGTGGCCAACATCTAGGTTGGAAAAGGAGATTGAGACAAGGTGTTTGCAGTCTTAAAGTTCACCGCTAGATGCCTTTAAGTCTCTTGGGGCAGACTTCCGATAATCTGTATGTATAAAATATTTACAGAAATATGGTATAATAAGCCTGCAAATTAAGACAGTGAAAGATGAGAAGGCAAAAAATGAGAAGTACAGGTCTGTGGAGGACTATACTTTGATTAAACAATCCACACAAATCATGTAATCCAATTACAACTGCACAATTATATTTCAAGCGTTAAGCTGCAAATATGGCTAAATGTGGAGGTCATGAGTCCTGAAACAAACAAAACAAAACAAAAGAGAGGTGTAAAGGTTTGAGGGTGATTATGAGCAATGATGAAGATTCTGCGAAAGGCATGACAAGCACACATGCACACACACACACAGACACACACACATGTGCATGCATTTCTCCAATCGAGGAGCAGTGGATAACATACTGTGAGAATTCTCCACCTCTAGCTACGATTATATCTCTGCAAACACCCTTTACATCCGTGTGTGTGAGATTCGTTATGGTCAGAGAAGATTTTACATTTGCCCGAGGGATTGTTACAAACGTATAGCACACACACACACACACACACACACACACACACACACACCATGTGTATCTCATCCTCTATTTCCGCTCTGATTAATCCAGTTGGATTGGAGAACACAGTGTCAAGGTTGAAAAGATACAAAGAATTCAGATTTAGCCACAATTAACACGCTTCATACAGACAGATAGATAGATGGATGGATGGATGGATGGATGGATGGATGGATGGAGGATGGATGGATGGATGGATGGATGGATGGATGGATGGATGGATGGAGGATGGATGGATGGATGGATGGATGGCTGGGTAGGTAGGTAGGTAGGTAGGTAGGTAGGTAGGTAGGTAGATAGATAGATAGATAGATAGATAGATAGATAGATAGATAGATAGATAGATAGATAGATAGATAGATAGATAGATAGATAGATAGATAGACTTTCCACTTCCTCCCGCTTTCCTTTACCACTGCCTCTTTCTAGCTGAGTTCAGCAGTCAGCCACATCCCAAAGGGACGTGTCGAGGTTAGAAGTAGATCTAACAGCCAGCTGAAGAGAGGAGAAGGGAAAGCAGGCTGGGGAAAAGAGAGGGAGGGCACAGGGGAGAGGGAATCAGCAGCAGAGTCTCAGGGGGTAAGGAGGTTAGAGGTGGACTTCTGACAGAGAAAGCCGGTATGAAGATGACAAGCTACCATATCCCCGCCTGAAAACATTAGCGGGGAGATAAGAGATGCTGAGAGAGGTGGGGTGGGATAGAAAAGAGGGGTGAGAAGGAGACACATGTGAAGATTTATTAACAAAGAGGAAGAGCGATTGTACCACTGGTTAAAACCTCGGGCCTTGCTGATTCCTAATGAAATGAAGTGGGCCAGGTTGATTTCAAAAGCAGAGTCTTGTACAACCTGGTTTCAGTGAGTCCAAACTGGGCCAGCCTGAATTTCCACTGTATATTCACACTGACTGAAAACATGATAGCCTGGTTTCCACTACAGGGCAAAAACAGGGCTAGTCCAATTTCCATGGCAAACTCACAGAGAACTAAATAACACTATTGAAGTTTCCGCTCAGGTTGACAAGGGCAAACAAAGTCAGATGTAGCCAAAAAGACTGACGGAGCTTCCACTAGATCTCAATTTCCACTACAATGTTAAACTAAGGTAGTCTGGCATCCGGGTGACAAACCCTAACCCTGGAAGTCCGACACAGATCCATCCTGCTTTCCTTAAAAGCTGTGATTCAAACTCTGCTTAGCAGCACCAGAGTCTGTTTTCTGCTACTAGCAAAATGAGGCTAATCTGCCCTCTATTACAGCAAGCCTCTGTTTTGGAAGAGTTTATTCCCAAGAGGACTTAACTTTTATAACACACCTCCACAGCAGAACTATTAACAGAGCAAATCTACATTTAGAGAAATACAGTAAATCCACTTTCTTGCTGAGAGTTAGGTGAAAGTTTGACGCTATTCTCACATCGATTTGCTAAATATGAACCAGCAGATGATTAGGTAAGCACATCATAAAGACTGGAAACATGGCACCAACAAGCACCAGTACCAGCCAGTTGTGGCAGATAGCAGACCACCCTGAATCTAGTTTTGCTTGAGATTTCTGCCTGTTTAAATAACGTTTTTCCTTGCCACTGTCACCTACTACTTGCTCATGGTGGAAACTGTTGGGTCTCTGTTGTGTAAATAGTAAGAATACAGTGTAGATCTGCTCCCTATGAAAAGTGCCCTGAGATAACTGATGTTATGATTTGGCACTATAGATGGAGTTCATTCATTTATTATATCATTAAATCTTGTTTCTTTAATCAAGTTGTGGTTTTATGTCTAAGAAATATTTCCTTATTTCTTGGCGGGGGGCAGTAACTTGCTTTTTACATTTTTATATTTTGTTAAACAAACAAGCAGGGCTCAACAATAAGGTCTGCCCCATTGTGCGGGGCAAGTAAAATGTGCTGTTGGGCTAGTAAATCTAGCAACACACTTGCCCAACCAGGCAAGTGGTAATTTTTCATGCAAAAATGGCAGAAAATGCTGTTTCCATTTTCAACTTCTCTCTGTTTCTGATCATATTAAACTGATTTACATTTAACATTTAAAAACATCACTTTGGACTTTGAGAAACTGGAATGGATTGGACATTTTCATTGTTTTCTGACATTTTATAGGCATTGTAGCTTTAGATTAAATTTAACTTTATAGACAATTTTACAGGGGCAAGTAAAACAATGACTTTTGGCAAGTAGATTTCTGACCTACTTGCCCAACCCTGCGAGTGGATAAAAAACCCACATATATACATCATGCTGGGGCTGGGGCTGGTAGACATATTTGGTTTCCTTTAAACAGTGCCGGGTGAGCTGCTTCTCCCTGCTTCCAGTCTTAATGCTAAGCTAGGCTAACCACCTGCTGCCTGTAGCTTCATATTTAGCGTACAGACATGAGAGTGGTGTCAATCTTCTCATATCACTCACAGCAATAAAGCAAATAAGTGTACTTCTCAAAATGTCAAAGTATTCCTTTCAGCAAATCCATTTAAAAAATGAACCAAAAAATAAAGTGCCTTACCTTCAGAGATGTAGAAGCGGATAACACTCTTCCTCAGGATTCACATGTTACCACAGCTATAACATCTTAGATGGGGGTAAAGGTTCAAAATCTTCTTTCAGTTTTCACTCACTATAAAAAAGAAAGAAATAAAGAGGAATAAATGGGTGTTCGATATTGGACTCAAAAAGAATATTTCAACAAAAACCTTGCTGTGTGAACCATTTTCTGTCTCTCTACATCACATTTGAACAACTTGTTAAATTTCTGGTGTTATTTGTAGTGATGAGTACCTGGTCAACAGTACAGTAAAGTTGTACAGAGTTCTACAACATTGACTCTGTCCAAAAACAGCTTCATTATCAATAAACTGCTTGGTTGGCCTTTAACTGAGAACTAAAGCGCTGCCTGTGACTGTGCACCATTGAACCAAGTGGAAGTGTGCTAAGTTGAGAGCACATGTCCTATAGACTGATCCTCCCCACACAGGAAATCTGCCCTCACATGCTGTTGCTACTGGATATCAATGACTTGAACAACCCCGGCCATTGATCCAAAGATATCCCTCCCTCTTCCTTCCTTCCTTCATCCCTCTCCTGTCTTTTTTTTCCTCGCCTGTTTCTATTTATCCTCCCACGCATCTCCTCTTTTTATCCCATTTTCCCATTTGGATTTTTCTCCTCTCCTTTCCCTCGTCTGTCCATGCTCCACGTCTTCGCTCTATCCCTCCCTGCCTCTCGCTTTTCAGCTTTCCTCCTTCAAAGGATAGAGGACGCAGCTGAAACAAAGGCTGCTTCTGTACCAGCTGAGCCAGCAGGGTGGAGGAGGGAGGGATGGATGCAGGGAGGCAAGGAGGAAAAGAATGAGGGCAAAGAGTAAGGTGGAGGGAAGGGTGAGCAGGACAGGGTCGAAAGGAAAATGAAGAGAGTGGATGGGGCGAAAAAGTGGGAGAAGCGGTGGTGTTCGCAAAAAAAAGTAAAGCAGGATGGAGGGAGAGGGGAAAAGGAGGTAACGGGGGATGAATGTGAAAGTTGGAAAGCGAGAGACGGAAGGAGATAAAGATAGATGCAGAGGAGAGTTAGAGACTGCTCTCACATCAATAGTGTGGTGGTGTCTGGTATCAGCAGAATCACACGTGCACATGCACACACACACGAAGAGTTACCACAGTCAGCCAATAACAAAATCTGCCGAGAGCAGCACAAACACATGCACTCCATCTCATCACATGCAGAATATCCACATTTTCTAAATCGGCCCTTTGGATCGCTATCACAGGTACAACTGTCTAAAAACAATTTATTTATGTATCATCATGATCTCAGTTGACAGTACACTACTGTAATAAAAAAGTTATTTAAAAATCATTGGACTTAACAGACAACTTTAAAATGTTAGATACCATAGAAAGATGGATAGCATGAACAGAATGATGGATTGGGTTTGTGATTTATTAATTCCCTAGTCCCATTATGACCTTGGAAAAGCCCCTAACTGAAACGATACGGAGGTAAAACAGAGCCTCTTTGTCAGCAGATCTGCCAGGAGCAGCAAACGTGATTGACTGGTGTTAATATGCAGGACCACACCCTGTACCGCATGCAAGGCCAGGAGCTTTATATCCGCTGGGTAAAGGGAAGAGAGCCCTGCATGTATTGGATGGGCCAGAAGTGTCAAACACATGGCCCGTGGGCCAGAACTGGCCCACATACAACGACTTTACAAAGTGCAAAAATTGCAGGGAAGTCATTCGTTCCAGACCAGAACACAGTTCTCTGAAAAAAGAATACTTATTGTGGTCATATTTAAAAATTAAACACAAAATTTCGTCAATCTGCAGCTTCAGTAAAAAATAATCTCATCAGATTCTGATCTTAAAACAATGTTGGAACCCTAGTTAATCAGTCTTATTTATCATATTTATTTTCATAACAATCTAAAACTCAGAATCATGAGTTCCTCTAACTTCCACTCTCTTCACTTGATATGATGAGTTGACTGAATGCACTGTACAGAGTTCAACCAACTCATTAAATAAAGTCAAAACTGTAACAAACCATTAAAACTTGCTGTGTGTCTCAAAGTCATGGCTGCTTGTTTACAATGAGGAAAATGTCACTGCAAACCATGATGAAGGTTAGTACTGAAATCAGTCCCTTCTCTCTTACCCCTTAAATGTAATAAATTCACTTGGAGCAGTTTCATATATTGTCTTTCGTACCAATATTGAAAAACAAAGTAGCTCCAACAGGAGCAGCTGCAGCTGTAAGTGAAGAACTGACTCTTTAAATTGTTTGCAATGTTGCAACGCATTGTTTTGAATCATCACAAAATTACCTCGACTTGTCTTTTCAAATTCAGTCAACTTAAACTCTTAAGGCGGCCCAGATATTAACACATTGAATTGCATTGTATTGAATGCACGGAAAATTAAAAGAATTTCTAGATCTCTAGATCAAGTTGTTCGAATCACAAATAAGGGAAATAATATACTGTGCGGTTTCAAAGTACATACATGTTTTGTGCATTTGTAGATTCACTGTGATCTGTAAACTGAAACGCACATATGATGTCAGTCGTCTGCCTGAATGTGGAAAAACTGAGACATTGTTGAAATGTGTCTTGAAACATCAGAGACTATTCATCATCTGTTTTACACATGGCTGGTTCATTAGTTGTGAAAGTTATCATAATGTACTTCTTATCATTAAAAATGAAATGAAGTGCTGTTATCTATAGGTTATAATGCAATGCAGTGGTTTTACTGGTTTGACTTGAGATCAAACTGGCCTGTATATGAGCCATGAACTAAAAAGAGTTCGACACCCCCTAGTATAAGCCATACAGTATAAACTGTATATATTAAGCTGCCTAACTTGGCCAGTTTAGCTTTTTGTCAACATGCAGTGCAGCCAAATGACACAAATGACTGAATCACTGATTTAATGAATTAATTAGTGTGTTTCCTTCCTGCAAATATTTATTTATTTATGAACTCCTTCAAAATTTTAAATTACGTTCCGTCCTGAATATGACCCCGAAAGAAGCACGACCATGACTACAAAGTGGAAAGTGTTCTACCAATTTGCATGCACAGCAGAAATTAGTCCAGGGCTATTATGTAACTCCACACTGTACTTTGTTGTGGGCCGCTATTTACAGACAAATAAAAGTCATCTACTGTACCTACAGTAATGTCATCTATCTCACCTTCTTATACTTGAAATATACTATTTATATCTGCCTTTGTTAAAAAAGCTTTTGCATCCAAAATATTAGTCACAAGTTCTTGTGTCAGTTGACATGAAATATAATCTGACAATTACAGCAGCACCAGCATTTAAATTTTGATGAATTCCATAACAGCAAAAAGCATTAAAGTTTCAACAGACAACAGCATCACATAAACTGTGGGTCAGTGTGGTTAGTTTCTCGTAGTTCCCCAATGGGTGAAGACAACTGGCACAGTCTAATGAGCCTGCGTCCCCCGGGTGAGTCTACATTTACTCAGTTTTGGTCCGGACTTTCTGCATGTAATCTTTAATGAGCCCGGATACCCGGGGTGACATGCCTCAGTAACTTTGCTCAACATGGGTTCCTGGTGATGATGAAAGCTTTGACGAATCCCCACGTGGAGCAAGAGCCACAATTCTGTTCGCAGAAAAAGGGTCTCCTAAAAATAATTACTCTCAATTATTCAATATCTTATGTAAGCCCAAACTGGGAAACGCTATAACTAGGCTGCACAGCCGCAGGAAGTCTGCTGACTTACAGTTTGTTTATTCTTTATTTTAGAGTTCACAGCATGGACAGTGTACAGAGACGCCACAGATGTTAGACATTCATGTTTCATGCTGCCAGAGTGTATTATGTATGTACTGTATGTACCAACCCATTATCACCACATGGTATCATTTGCAGGGTTATAAAGATTTGACGTCCGAATACAAGGTGCAAATATTTTACCAAATAGCGCCACATTTTGTAAAATTAACTGGACCTTTGCTCTGCTTGAGTAGCCTATAAAATATTAAAGTGATCTGTGAGGAAAGGGGAACAGAGTACAAGTAAGAAATTAAAGTTTTATGGTTGTGACACATTTTTACCTTCGGTCTCACACCAGAACACTGCAACAGTAAAAACAGTCTTTCTGGTGTGGTAATGATTGAACCAAGCGAACTCTGATTATGTGCTGTAACACAAGATCTGTGACTACAGGCTCTTAAATCGATGCAATGTGATGTCAGTTTGATATTTCTGTTTGTACACTTCTCTTTGCAATATTGAGAACTGATCTGCTGGCCAAACAGCAGAACGTTTTTTATGTCAATGATGCTGCTGTTTACATTAAACAGCAGCATGTCCATATATGGCCGAGTAGACAAAATTGTATTTAAGAATAGCATCGCTAATGAAGCGCCAACACCTTGGTGACAAGCATACTGCAGTTCCTAAATCTTCTTCACGATAAAAGCAAAAACAGGAAAGTTTGGATCAGCAGTAAACAAACAGCTCTGATCCCTAAACAGTAAAATAAGGTCTATAACTGAGAGTGCAGACAGGAAACAAAGGCTTCTCTCAAGTCCCTCTAGCACAGACACATGAGCTTGGCAGCCAAAGACTCAGCTGACGGGAGGAGACTGTCGCAGGTTAGCTGTGGTCGACCCTGACAGGACCGCAGCAGCACAGCTCAGCTATCCCCTGCTGCGAGGCTGCAGCAGAAACTTGTGCCATCACAGCACCCCGGCCCATGGAAAAACCCTATTAGTGTAGGGGTTGCCAACTTTGATTACATGGCTCGAGTGAGATATTGATGCAGTGGGCTTAATCACACATACATGCACCTAATAACAGGCACAAATTTGGACTCAGTTCACCATCAGGGTTTAAAATACACATGTGGCGGGAGATTACATCTAAGATTTAATGATATTGTCTGACCACACCATACTGGGACTTCCACAATGTTAGACATTCACCAACAACCTTTGTAACCCTTTCAGATCACATCCCGAGTCATATTCTGCACCTATTTAACAGCATTTGCCAAAAATTGTATCCCTGTGTCAGAATCCAATCACGTTTTTTCTTCCTGGAAAAACAAATATGAAGTTTGGTGACCACCCATCTATAAATCTTAAACTTTAAATCATACCAAGATAAGATTTATTAGCTAGCTATTTAGCAACAGCACGGTACATGCTGGTTATGTTCCACTTGCCCATCCTCAAAGATGCTTGTTTCACTTGTCTCACTATTTTGCAATAAGGCGTCTAGATACTAATACTAATGCAGTTTCAGGCCATTCCTGACAGCAGGTGTACTAATCCGATGTAAGCAACGCTAGCAGCTATGAAGACCCAACTCTAACCCTAACCTCTGAGTCACTGGGGCACATATTTCCTTCCTACAGCTCCTGTCCTTGTGGCAAGCTAACTTATCCAGCAGCAATCTGTCGCCTGAATGCACAACACTGATATCATCCCTTCATTAAACTCCCAGTGAGACAGCAACCGAGCCAACCCTCAAAATGTCAAATTTGAGTCTGAGTGGGATTAGGAAATCTACTGTAATATAATTAAGTTCAGGTAATTAAGTTGAGGGCTTTGCATAGAGGATTAATTTAAAGGCAGCAAAGAAACTAAATCTAATATAACAAGTGAGCAAGATGAGTTGATTTTGTGGCAAGCAGCCCACCGAGGTTGATGTGAATCATAGACTGTTGATGCAGAGCAATGATTCCTGACAGAAGCTATACTTGAGTTACTGTTTTTAGAACTAGATGTTTTTTCTGCCAATGAGATAAACACCAACATTTGGCAGCAAAGCTGCCTTTGATGCGTGCTGTCGACAGCCACAACCACTGCTCCAAAAATGACCACAGGTTAGAGTTCAAAAAGCAGTACTTTATTGTCCCCTATTCTTTAAAAAAGTGGATTATTTCCAGCAATGTCTGTTTACTCAGATGCCCTGGCTGTTGGTTTTGACTATTCATTCCACGGTAAAACCCGCCTGTACACCTGGAACGCACACAGATGCTCACACCCGTACAGTATGCGCACACAGTAGATCCTGTCAGAGGCACAAGCAGTGCAAAACAGGATCCATCAAATATGCACACGGTCCATTAGCATGAATTAGTTTCCATGTTTCATCAGTGCAATATGTGGATTGGAAACACCAATCTGCACCACAGCAGACACACACACACGCACACCCACATGCTCAGTGGGTGTCGAAACATGTCATATCCTTACGGAATCAAATCTCTGAAGCTTGTTTGGTGAATATAGCTGCGTAGATGTAAAACTGCCGAGCATGACAAACACTATGTTCATGTGAGTGGGCGTATGTGTATGAGGGTCTACGGATAGAGCCCATTGCCAGCCAGCCAGCAAGTCACTCTTCTTGAATTATTGAAATAGGTTAGTGAGCAGGAGGAGAACAGCATCTGTATGTGTGTGTGTGCGTGCATGTTTGTCTGTGTGTGTACAGCAGCACTGCACTGCAGATTCACAGCGTAAGCTTTCTGTTCTATGCAGGACTATATAGAGGGAATTATTGGCGGCGTCTTCTGTGCATTTCTGAGCTTACAAATCAGGAAAACGGGAGCGGTGTCAAGTAAATGTAAAGTACTGCAAATGGTGGATTAGGTGTGTTTCAAACAGCTGGGCTTCCTGAATGCTGAGCTCCATAAGACAACAACCGTGAGAAAAATGTGAACGAGCCCACAATGAACTGGTTAAAATTATTTATGGTCATTAATAGTTCTTCCAAAGCCCCCTGTGAGTTTGTTAGAAGCTTCAGAACAGGTACACTCTGTTCTGTTCTTCCATTTCGTGCCGTTTCTCCCTTTAACCAGACAGAGGCTAAAACAAATAGTGTAGCAGAATAAATACCAGGGGTAACCAGTGTTCTTAGATAAGATAAATATATCGAAGGCAGGCAGAGCTTCTGATCTGTGCTGCTGTGATATTTAATGCACCAATGGAACAGATGCACAAACAAGTTGCTGCACTTTTCGCCGCCTGAACAACAAAATAAACAAATAAATACAATAAAATAGAAATGTTCTTTTAAAACAAGCCATTCTCCTTTTGTTGTGGTTTGGGTCCAGTTAAAACAAAAACATGAGACAAAGGATAAATATTGTAATCAGTGTTGTTTTAGGAAAATGTTTCAACCTAAATTAGGCTGAAAAATAATATTTGTTAAGCAGAGTTCCATGGCAGTCACCAAGTGCAACTGCAAACAAACAAATCAAACAATAATTAAGACATCTGGTGCATCTCAAATATGAACAGAGACGCTATAAAAAAGACAATGTGAAGCACTTAACTATGTCTCTCACATGTAGCAAAGAGCTTTCAGCCAAATCAGCCACAGAGTGATTTCAACTAAGGACTGGGCGATAACATTTATCATGATAAATGTTTCATTTCAGTCAGTATCAGTGATTATTGATCATTTTTAATGAGGACCAGGAGGAAAAAAAAAGTTGAGTTTAACCACTTTATTTTGAATTTAACCACCTCACTTTGATTTCAAATTAAAACGGTATGCAAAATTTTGTTCGGTATGTACCTCGGTTCTGGGGCCATGGTTCAGTGCATTTTCGGTGCAGCAGGAAAAACAAAAAATGTAGAAAAGAACATTTATGTCATGTATTTGTACATTGTACAACAGTGACACATTGGCCGTAAACTGTTTCTTACTGCCAGTAAGAAAAAAAAAATCATAACAAATAAATAAGTAATGCTCCATCGTAAGACTCTGACCTGTTAATAATTACTGAACTTGTCCTCGGTTATAGAGCAGCACAACAGACTGACCAACATGCACAGGTGAAGGCACACTGTAGGGAGCTCAAGCACTTTGACTAAATGCTTAAATGCTTAAAACCTGGCTTACAGAAACAACACTACATGAGCTTGACTAACTGGGCTAACCAGGCTAAGCTAATTAGCATGCTACAGGCTAAGCTAATTAGCATGCTACAGCTGATACACATGGTGTACTGCCAAAATGTCTTGGGGTAAAACTTGTGCTCTAAAATTTCTGTTCCACGCATGAGAGTAGTAGGTATGAATAGTTTATTGGGGGTCACCAGGGAGGTTGTGTACTTCCTGATTGAATGGTTCGGGACCGATAATTGTACCGTCCAACCCCTGCTTTGAATTTAACTACTTCATTTTGAATTTAACTACCATGTTCAGTCCATTATCAATATGACATGCTGTTTATGAGGCAGGGCTTGTTATTATGTGCTTTCATGATGGTTCACAATTAAAGCATTTTAATGAAACTACTGAACATTGTTCTGAAAAATTTTCTTACTGATATCGACAAAGTGTTTATTGCAGGTGCATAGCACTCTCGTTTTATCGCCCAGGTCGAATTTCAACCCAGGCTGAGACAACAGATGTGACATGCTCTTTGTTGTTGAGGCAGCTCTTGCTATGTTTCTTAAGAACTATTATTATCTGTGCTGCAAACCACTCGCAGAATGCCTCAACAGTCATCATCATATGATGGCAAGTCCACATATGTGTCCTTGACATTCACACACAGACGCAGTCATTACAGTGCAACAATCATGCATAAAGTTCAGGAATGTCGTTATATCAATTGTACCCTCAGATGAATGATTGCATGATTCCTTCGAAGGCTAGCCATCTTTATTTATAGGCCTAGAGAAGATTTTCAGCACAGAGCCAAAGTGCTTTACAGAGTGCTTTATAGAAAAAAAGAAGATTCAACATTCCTTTGTCTGCTTCAAACACACATTGCATGATGGTTCGGATGAACGCCGAGCTGTTTTTCACGCATACACAAGATTTACATCCAACTAATCTAAAGAACATTTGAAGCTTATGCAGCAGAATGTGGATAATTTGGATGAAGTGTTTTTCTTGTCTAAAGGCATTTGCAGTTTCACTGCTCTCAGCCTAGAAGCCATGTTTTTATTATCACCATAAAGATGGTAATTATTTTGTTTACATTCATATGCCTCCTGGGACTTTTTTTTTCATTCCACAATTTAAACCTTCTATGTTCTTTGATGCAGCTGACAATAAAGATCATGGTGACTCAGCTTATCTTACAAATGTTATCTCTGCAGATCAAGAGCTACTAAATGCTGGTATGAATGAGGGTATACAGTGAACTGCGAGATGTATAAGTCTAATTAGTGCAGCAGTATGTTAGAGTCAAACCCACTCAGTCGTAATGGAGCACAGTATGGACGCTCCCACACATTTACTCGCATTAACTCATCCAGTCACTCAGAAACACCACAGAGCTGGAGCTGGTAGTGTACTACAGAGAGCAGTTACATAACTGAGGTGTGGTCAGCCAGTGGTGGTTACACAACTCAGCGTGTGTGTTCCTTGAACGAGCGTACTGAATTTTAGAGTGCATCGTGGTTCGTTGTTCTGAACTGTACAACTTTCACCAGCTGTGCGGCCGAATGCACCGCAAAATATGCCACATGTCCGCTGAACAAGCGCACACACACAGCAAACACCAGCTGTGGCTGTGTTCAAATGCAGCTCAGTTATCCACTAACTGGCTAAGTGCTGATTTACATATCGTCAGACTACAAATGTGTACTGTGGGTTTGGAGAACAGACACCAGCAGTTTTGCACTGACGTGGACTTGGCAACAGCTGATGTTATCTCTGCCTTTGCAGTATTTTGTAATTTGATTATTCACATTCTCGAAGGAAACCAAAAACAAGAAGAAAAAAAAAAGTGGCATTATTTTCCTCAAAATGTTATTCACACCACAGCGCACTGCAGTTGGTTCATTTTAACACATTCAGCAGCTGTGATCACAATAGAAACGCCATTATATCGATACATTTTTCAATACAAAACCAAACAGTGTTTACAGAATATTGATAACTTCATTATCTTTTGAATAATTTACTAATAAAGTGTTTGTAAAATGTTTAAAAACTTGCCAGATCTTAAACCAGGAAGAAATGCCTTTCTGCACTCTTATTGTGCATCTATTCTACAAAAAATACCAAAGAAATACAAAAAATCCATTTCTTTGTATTCTTATATGAAAATCAATCATGTTTTCTCCCTGTAAAACAAAATATGACGTGTTTTTTTAACCAATGACATGACATCCACCCATCAGTCAATCTTTAACTTTTAGTGACACAGAGCTAATATTCATTAGTTATCAAGCTAACAACAGCATGGTTTGTTGGGTTATGGCATAATCACTTCCCAACGTTCAAATCAAAGTCCTCCCTGCTTTATGTCCCGCCTGCCAGTGCTGTTTCACTAAATATGTCATGACTTGAAAGCTATTTCATCCGCACCTTGAAGTCTCATCTTCAGATTGCTTGCTTTGTCTTACTGTCTTTAAACAAGACAAAGATTCTACAGCCATGCTAGCAGCTAAGGAAACCCAGCTGTTTGCTAAACCAAAGAATTCAACAATTTGACAGGATGATGGCATGAGATATAAAGTTCACTAAAAAGATCACCAAGTTTCTGCACCAAACAGTTGGTGGCAGAACACAAAGGTCAATCACCAGATGGTGCTGCTATAGGGGTAAAAGTCAGGATCAACAAAGTCATCAGGATTCGTCTTCTGCAATGGATGTCTGTATAATATTTTGTGGCAATCAATCCCATAATTGTTGAGATATTTCAGTCTGCATTAAATTAGGTCGAGTCCAGCCATATATTTGAAAACAAAGTTGTGAAGAAAGTTTCCTTCCTGAGGCTGAAGGCTGAGGCTGAACTGTTACACACTTCGTCTCCGTCTCCTGGGAGACCAACCAAGGTCATAGCGAGTCATGCTGCGCTCCGTCTCTGTCAGCGCGCCTTCGGTTAACTTAGGTCAACATAGTTTCTTCTTGAGTACCCAACAGAATCTTCACACACATACAGAATATGGCTTGGTCACAAATAACCTTATTTGGATGCACAGTGAACTCCATACAGTCTCACAAGGATTTTATAGTCCTCTGATAGAGAAGCAACCTTCAGAATATAAATATATATATATATATATATATATATTTACTCTTCATAGACTTTCAATCTCTCATCCAGAGTGTGATTTTTTTTTTATATATATATAAACAGGTTGGGGTTTTACAGAGAGCCATCTCTTGCAATAAGAAAGAGAAAAAAAAGAAAACAACAGGGACACGAGGCATCAATCTGAGAGGCACTTCCCATTATTCACAGCCTCGTATCATGCTTTTATTCTGTATCACATACCTCAGTGTCAGAATGTAAACGCCAGATGACAACAAAGTGTGTGTGTGTGTGTGTGTGTGTGTGTGTGTGTGTGTGTGTATGTTGTGGGGGTCTCTCCAGCTGGACCATCTTTCATCTTTGCGTTTGTCATTCTTTTCCATCTCTGTCCTGCTTCCCACCCCTCCTCTCCCTGTCCCTCTCTCTCTGCCTATCCATCCATCCATCTCTGCCCACCCAACTCCCTCTCCCTTCCCACCATCTTTCACTCCATCTGGCTCTATCCGCCCCCTTAGCTTTGCTGTCATGGTGGAAACCCAAACGAGATCAAACCCCCCTTTGTATTGTAGGTGTCAAGATTTAAAACCACTGTAAAAAA
>JAJHUR010084953.1:20713-37753 GCA_027495735.1 Lutjanus campechanus
AAAAAAAAAAAAAAAAAAAAAAAAAAAAAAAAAAAATTAACTACAAAGCATTCAGGCTCCCTTATGAGCTTTATTTCCACATTTATCCTTAACGAACCCACTTCTTGTCAATATATTTTACAGGTTACTGTCTCCCAAGGGTAAATCACATTTGCACTCAGAGAGTTATAGCATTTAGCTCGCTGTTGGAGGTGTGCATGTCTCATCAAGTCAGTCAGCAAATGCATCCAACTTTTCACTTAGCTGCAACAAAGAGGAATGAAAGAGGGGGATGAACAAGATAAAGAGAGATGTTAATGGAGGATGGAGGTAAAGAAACAGTATGTGCATGAAAGAAAAAAATGAGACAGCCTGTGCTGTATTTCTGTCGCACTGTCGGATAAATACAACACACAAATCAACAAAGGAAAGCACAGGGAGAGAATGAGATTAGATTTTTTTTTTATAACACTGTCCTGTCCTACAAAGGCTAGGAACAATAACTACAGAGTGAATTTGAGGAAATAAAGGTGTGAACAAACACCTTTACACATTGAAATGTTTTAATGTATTCATTTTATGCCTTTTATGAAAGTTTCCCCGCAAAAAGCAACATACCATACAACATACTGTAATCTGAAGGTAATGCAAGGTGAAAATGCAGCATTTTATGGCCTAATAGTTCCATATAGTTGATGTTTAATAGGGACTGGGTGATGTCTGTCAATTATAATTAAAGGTGCAAGCAGCAATGATCGAGCTGTCGCATTGGAGAACGCAGCATCTGGGGCCTACTGGCGACTATCGGCGGTAGACGCGGCTCTGAATTTTCATGCATTTTCTACAGTGCATGAAGGCATTCAGTGGCACTTCTTGTGTTCACGAAGTGGCGCTTGAGAACACCCAGTAATTATACATTATGTTCCAGTGTATCAAGTGTAGATCACACCATGAAAATTCCAGTAGGTGGCGCTATGACTATGAGTCTTAATCGGCATGTAGCCTCGTGTCTTCAGGCCTGCACTCTTATCAAACATGAAATTTGCCGCCAATTGGACAATGTCAGTTTGAGTTTCTACAACTTCCTGTTTAATTGCAAAATCTTAACATTTTCCATGCCACCACGGCAACACGGCAACGTCATGTGATGAATAAAGCATCATCATGGCCTTCAGGCTTTTCCGATCAGATTTGAGGCGGATTTGGTCAACCTGTCGTGGGGAGCACATCAAAGTATAAAATATGTTTCTGATGCCATGACTATGACTGAATATTGTCATGTAGATGTCTTATCAAACTTGCAAAGTTTGGAGCAAATCTGATCATGCATAGTCAAGTTACAACTTCCTGTTTCATCAAAATTCAACATTGTAAATGTCAAAATGGCAGACTGTCTCTTGGATTTAGGCTATTTCTCCAAGAGGACTTTATGTATGTCTTAGTGAATCTTAGGTCCATTCACAAACTCCATATCAAATGTAAATTTTTATCACATCTGATGTATGTGCAAAGTTTTACAGGTTTTTTAAGCATGTGCACACCTTCAAAATTGCATTACAATGTGACTGATTTGGGGAAGCTAAATAATAAATACTTGCATTAGAAGAGGGTCTTTGCACTGGTAAGTGGTCAGGCCCTAATACATTAAAAAGTAGCTTAATCAAGCCACAAATTGCATAATTTCCACTATAATCAGAAGCTTAGAGCTGTTCCTCCGTTAAGCTTGGCTAGTTACTTCCTAAAAGCAGTATATATTTTTAAATCATGTCTCAGTTTAGCTGCTGCCTCACTTAGCAGCATGTGATAACGAACAGAACCGCTTAGATGGAGGCTTGTGGAAATAATATTTTTCAATTACAAATTACAGCAAAAAGGAAGTAAAATCAACTTGAGCTGAAGTGCAGCACAGTTAAGAGTTCAAGAGTCTTCGGAAAACTAAGCCCAAGTGCAGTAACTGCAGCCCAAGTGACAATACAAAGCCATGATTCAATTTCCAGACAGCATAAGTGCAGTTTGGTTTGGCTAATAGAGTTATGGGATATGTGGTGTGTTCACAGTAATGAGACATTTCCACTGAATAATAATTCTTATACAGTAAAACTGATGTCATGAAGGCTGATTCAGTATGTAGGCTGGTTGCTGCCTTTAGGCTTTGTGTAGCAGTGTGCATATAGGTGATTATGTATAGTGAACAGAGGATTGATCCAGTCCACTACCAGACAAATAATCTCTCCCCCAGTGCCCCCTTAAGCACATAATCCTACATTATATTCGAGATGAGAAACAGAGTGGTAAGCCAGGTTATCTGCTAACCGGAGCTTCAAAGCCCTGTGGCCATACCTGCTCAGTTCTCCTTAAGCAGGTACTTAACATTGCTAACCGGCAGACCCTGCTCTCCAAACACAGCAACAACAACCAGAGCATCATCTCTGGGTCACCAAACTGCACATTTCACCTTCCACAAATGGCTCCATAAAACTACAAACACACTGACTGAGACTGTAAGAAAGCAGGGGAAAGAAAGTGAGCACCCAACTCTCTCAAACTTCAGCATCACTCCCACAGAGATGCACATTCAGCATCAACGCACACAGTAAAGTTGCACTCAGTGCAAGCAGGGCTTCCTCTAAAATCCCTTTGCTGGCGACTTAGCTCCACTTAAGCTCTTTTCACACTAACAGAGGCAGCAAAAAAAAAAGACACACTGCAAAAGGCCACCTCGCTGGTTTTTAGAGCTTTTCACAGTGTCCTTTTGAAAACCCACTGAACACAACAAAATGCTGCTACACCTTTAGGTTGTAAACCAGAAATATCAAATTTGAAGTGCTGCCTTTAAAGTCAAAACCCTCTGAAACATATTTGGATGTTCTCACTTTGCTTGAATAGAATCTGTACATGTTGGTCTGCGCACCGAGGAGGATTTGTGACACAAAGGGTCCGTCAAGAATGAGCCATTGTACAAAGTCAAGAATGCATGGGTCATGCAGCTTGTTTTTCTCATGTCCATTCAATTTCATAGCGCACTATAGAGATTTGTGCCTCATTCAGTTGATGATGATATTCTTAACCCATAAGGAAGACATTTTGCTTCAATCTTTGTATTTGCAAGATGAGTTGCTTCTTTTTCTACAAAACATATTTGAGAAAAATATAAAAAAGAATTATACTCACAGCAGGGATCGATGCTACTATTTTTAAGCACTGGCACCAGGGGTCACCAAGTCCCAAAGGCAAAAGTACATTTTGGAGGCCCAAATGTAAACTTATGTGAAGACAATACAAAATCTATTAATTCATTATTGGTTAATTAACCAATTTAACACGACTTAGCGCAGCCTTCATTTACTATGGCACTTTTTATGAGTTGTGATGTGGTGTTTTGTTAAGGCATCCTTAGAAACTGTTTGGAAAAGGGCTGGCACTTTTCAAAAAACACTTGGCAGTTGATCGGATGAAGCATCTGTCTATCACATCAAATAAGGGCCAACTTCAACCAATCAGATCAATGCTTTCATGGACGCTTCTCGCTGTCATCACAACTGAAACCATGCCCATAGCTGCCAGTAGTCCCTCTGAGGATGCTGATTGGCTGCACCACTTTTTGTGTGGGTACATACTGTACGGTTAACTTGAAGAATGGCAAGATGGATTCTCACGTGATCTTGTGAGTAAAAGTAAAATAGTCCCTGTCCATGTTATATTATAAATATTCTATACTATCATATGATCTTTATATCCTAAAAATATTGAGATATTATTTGTAAGCCATATCACCCAGCCCTTGTTTTGCCTCTGTTCCTGTTGTGTCCCTACGTGGCCTTCCTCGATGAGTCATGAATTATTAAAGCACTGGACGGTCAGTATTCTGGTCCAAAGCAACCCAGACACACAGCACAGACAGGCTGAATGAGGATGTGTTTAGTATCTCCTCAGTTACTGCTGTTGTGCACAAGGAGGTCTGAGTTTTACTGGCTCCTTCCTCATTACAGGCAGGGTCAAGGATTGTGATTACTGCAGATCAGAGCAGAGTTCAGCCTCTAATATTTGGTGGCAGGCAGCGTGTTATTAACATAACCCACAGCTGTTGCTAAGTAACTGGTAAATCACTATTAGACAACTGCTTCATATCCAGATCATCTATATCATCTTCCAGCTCATTGCTGCAAATTCAGTGTACTGTATACTGAAAATTTCATTGCACTGGAAAGGTTCAGGGATGTAGTTTTTATGTGTTATGCATGTGTTTTGAATCACAATGTCCAGTGTAAATAATTCATCTGATTTCCCTTGACTTACTGCAGGAGCTCAGATTTATGTTTATTTTATTTCTGTATTAGCTATACTGGCTAGTGGTGCCCGAAAACAGAGAAATCTTGTCATGTTGGAGGTTACCATCACCTGTGGGATCCATTATATGGATTTTTCATCTTGATGTTAATGCAATACAAAACAGAAATCTGTGTATTTTGGTGTGTTGCATGTGTCCTGACAATCTACTGGCTGACTGAGATGCACATTACAGTCAAAGATGCACAGAATGACCACAATGATCTGTGCGAGGGTGGCGGATTGCTGATCAATACCAGTGTGACTCAGCAATTTCTTGGCCAAGTGCTGAGACGTCTGGTTTTGAAAACTCATTCTCCAATACATATTCACTGTTTTGGAACAATAACCTCCCACTCAGCAGAATTACAAGAGACTCCAAATCCCTGGGCCTCCGCTTTAATTAGCTACCTCGCTCTCAGACATAAATATCTGAGCAGACTGTGCGAACATTTAGTCCATTTATTTGAACATTTCTAATGAACATTATAGTTGCTTTGGACTTCAATGTACAGAAAAGAGGGCCAGAACTACACATCTAATTAAATGTGCAAACAATGTCTCAGAGGTGCTGTCAGCTCCAGATTCAGCACCTCAGTAGAAGTTTGGCACTGACACAGATTTGTTACTTGTTCGACATTCTGATACTCATCTCTCCTAATGTCTTATTCATAACAGTTTATCAGTTGGTGTTGTAGCATTTTTTTTTTATATTGCAAAGTGCTTCTACATCATGACAAAAGGTGATGGTCAAAAGGTCACCATCGATTCATCTGTCAATTATTTTTCCTCTTAATCACTAAGGCAAATTAAATTAGAAATACTGAAGTCACCTTGGCCTCCCACAAGGTAAGATCTTCAGATGCCGTGCATTTTTCTGACCACCAGCACAAAAATCAAAGACTTAATTAAATTTGATTTCAGCAGCAAATACTCTAATTTGAGATGCTGGAACCAGCAAATGTTTGATAAATGATTAATCATCAGGCAAAAATGCCCGACTATTTGCAAGCCTAATCTTTCTACGGATCAACAAATAGCTTAATTAAAGGTAAAATAAGGAGGATGTGCAAAGATAGTTAATTGTTGAGTTTCATTCCAAGGACTCAAATCCTGATGTTTTGCCCCGAGCACAGCAAAATAATGAGAAAATGAGAAGGTATGGGCAAAGGGTGGGTCTTTGCATATGCAGGCGCTGCCACACTCTTCTGTTGGGCTGTCGGTGATGAGAGCATAGTTTGCCTTTAACCAATCATTTCAGCTCTAAGTAGGTCGACAGTTTTTATCGCATTCAACCATAATGCACTGTAGTATACAATAGTTCAGTTCGATTCAATGACCATAAACACCTCAAGCACACTGCCAAACATTCATTGGATTGAGTTGAAATACTACAAACTGCCTCAGTCATTCATCTAGAGCTGAAATGGTCACTTAATAAATTTCTCAATACTACTCAGCTTTTTGATAAAAATAATAATTGGTTTAATCATTTGTTGAGCCAAAATAGTGGAAAAAGCCAAACATTCTCTCATTCCAGGTACTCAAGTGAAGGTTTTTACTGTTTTTCTTGTCATATATCACTGGAAATTCAATATATTTCAGCTTCAGATGTCATTTTGGATTACACCTTGGCCACCCTGAGAATTTGCAATGGGCATATTTTCTTTTCTTTTCTTTTTTTTGACAGATTAATCAATGATTACAATAATTTGAAGCAGCAGCCCTACATCACACATTATTTGTTAAGTATTAATTCATTGTTGTTGTTTTTTTACCCCAGACATTTTAAAATTCAGCCAACAGTTCAAAAATCAGGAATGTTTTTCTTTTTTTTTTCCCTTTTAACCGTAATGGTACTAGGGGGCTTGTTTAACAAAAAGTGCACAGTTAATTTTGTGCATCCTTCTGGGCTGTAGCATGCCAGGGTCATAAGTATGACTTTTTGTTTCAAATAGTGAAAGGTATCAAAATGAGCCAGAAAAAATCTGAAAATTGCAGCTTGCATGTTTCAGATTTGGTGAAATGGAAATGGGTTGCAGTACTGAAGTAAAATGCCAGTAACACTTTATTTGATGTGGTTGTATGACACCGTCATAACCTCGGCATGGCACCTCTCAAGAACGTGAAGTCTTCATGAATGTTGACTGTTGTCATTAGGTGTCATTCGTTCAGTTATGTAATTTTGAATACAGAGTTGGGATTAGGGCTCGCAAACAATGTCAACTTTGCATTTTATTTTCTGTAAAGGGGGACTTGACTTTTTATCTATGATATTTGCAAGCGGAGACAGACACAATTCAATGTTACTGGAGCTTCTACTAATGATCCATTAAATCCAAAATAGGTTAAAGACTATACGTGCTTATTGTTGAACTGTTGAGAAAAAAAAGAAATCTTTCGAGACTTGAAATCATAAGTATGGTAAAACTCATCTTGGAGTCACAGATATTTAAATTAGGAAATCATACTCCCAGAATCTTGGCCAGTAAAACACAAGCAGTTTAAATGAGCCTTTAATCCAGCAGGATCATTTTCCTGCAGAACAACTTGGCCACACAGCCTCTTTTATATCTCTTTCACAGGGTGACTTATCGCCGGTCTTCAAATCGCTGCAGACTCATTTGAAGCGCGGATGAATCAGAGCAGCAATTGCAGCCAGCAATTTCAGGCCGGTCACAACCACAGTTCTTTTACCAGGTAGTCTGGGAATTTACTGGCTATCAGGGCCCTGAAGAGGTTATCCTGACAGGAACATCCCCTTCTTTGAAACAGCAGTGCCAGACAGCCAACCTGACAGCTGTTTAGTATTTTCCGTCGGTTCGCTTGCTAAGTCAACACAGGCTTAATCCCCTGCAGTGAAATAAAGTTTTATTTATTTATTTAATTTTAACTTATTTATTTCATTCGGGATTTATGCCATTTTGATTTCATGAAACAGGTGGTCCAGGCATGCGTAAGTGTAATCCACTCAGAATAATACTGTTATTTGTTCCAGACTGTTAAGTCTATTGAGCTGCATTCCGGTGATATGTCAGCCTGAATACATTTTCACAGGCCGGCCAAGCAGATGGTTTGTCCACAGAAAAAGACGGGAGACGAGGAGAAGAAGGAGCTGACTGACAGCGTTAAGCACACATGTAGAACATTTTTTAAGGCAGTCTACAGATGTTTGCATACAGACAGGGAGAGATTATGTTTTATAAGAGAGACACATTTTCTGGTTGAAGAAAAGAAAAAAAGAGGGACTGAAGGGAGGTAGGAAATTTTTCTGTTTGGCCCAAATGATTGTGGACACAAGTTTGTTTCCTCTGCAATTTAAAAGGGGCGGTCATGACGGGGGGGATTAGTTTCCACACAGCAGCATTTTCTGAAATATGGATCAAGTGCATTTTTAACATGGCCACTGAAAAATCTCAATTCTGATTGGCTGGCAGATATGGATGAGGGGTGTTTGTTTGCTGTTCATAGTAAATGGATCCAGTTTTAAAATGTAGGTAAAGGCAACACTGAGGTGTAGCAACAGAGATATGGGGTAATGGGGTAACCGATAATTATAATAATAAAGAAGCCACCTACATAACATCCATTACATATGCTGTTTTTGTGAAAACACTGAGAATTAAAAAAAAATTATTTTTTTCATTACAGATTAGTAGATGCATGGCAGGGGATATGGCAGGTTGTGATGCAGCAGTGCTTTCAAACAAAGCCCATTTTTTGTCGCTCAGTTTTAGTACCATGAAAGTGAACTTTCTGCAGCAATTATGTGCGATCAAACTGTGTTTTGATTATGTTAAACTATCTCCACCCGGTGATAAACGATGCTAATGAAACACGTTCAGCACACCACCCTGTTATTCACGCTTTAGTGCGGCATAAAGCACTTTATTTTCACTTATAGGTGAGAAGCACCAGAGCTCACTGGAACCAAGTTCCACACCAGCTTTCGTTGCTAATCGCATAGAAAACCTGATTCAGAATCACATTTCTTCTGCATCTTTATGTAGGAAACATCGTATAACGTCTATAAACCACTGAAATTTATGCTGACTTTTCTTGTGAAAATCCAGATATCAGTACAGTATGTGTAAATGCAATTAGAAATCAAGAGGGAGGGCGGACGTTTAGCTCAGTTGGTAGAGCGTCCGACCCATGTATGGAGGTTGTTAGTCCTCTGCAGTGGCCGCTGGCTCGACTCCCGCCTTCGGCCCTTTGCTGCGTGTCATCCCCTCTCTCTCTGCCCTGTTTCCTGTCAACTCTCTAGCTGTCCTCTCAATAAAGGCAAAAAATGGCAAAAAAAAATAACTTTAAAAAACAAAAAAAGAAATCAAGAGGGAGAGATAATGATCTGGACAAGTAGTGTTTTAGGGTTGCAAATTTTGTGCATTTTCCCTTAACCAATGACTACGCTCACAATGGATTAATTGATTCGTCATTAATAAATACAACGTTTAATTAAAACTAGGTAGTGTTATACTGTGATGTGGTATAAGTGTTGTCTTGTCCTGGTTTTAAAGGCAGTAAAGTCATGTAATTTCCTGAACTTACCAGATGGTTCTAGCTATTGTATTATTTGCTTTTATCCATTTAATCATTATATCCACATTACTGATAATTACTTCTCAAAAATCTCATTGTGTTAATAATGTGAAAGCACCAATAGCCATCTATTGTTGCAATATTGATGTTGAGGTATTGGGTCAAAGACATTGTGTGCCTGTAAATGTGTGTGCCCCGATGGCTCAGTTGTTGATGACCTTCACATAACAGCAACAACAATAAACTCACAGCAACTCCTCCTACACGCATTCCTTTTACCAGTCCAGTTTGTTTCATATAAATTTCTGCATTTGTTTTCCCTCCACACAAATAACCTTCAAATAAGGTCTAAATAAGTTTTATAGTGAAAATGTTTCACCTGTAACAGTCATCGCACAGCTCCGCATTTCACAGAAGTCTGGAAATGCCACCGTCTGCCAACACTAATTAGACTAATGACTTTCAAAATGGAGTAATTTTCCCATGTGCCAAACCCTTTTAAAACCTTGTGTCTAAACGAGGAAATGAAATTAATAAATTTGAGGTAAATAAACAGTTATGAACATTTGAGGACATATCTAAGAGCTGAAGGGAAGACAACGTTCATTATGATTTTGCAGTAACTTAATAGACTCTCTTGGCAAACAACTTTGGATCTGAAAGAAGATTTTCAATTAGCATAAGTGTGGAAACCACTCTAATTTTGTTCAGGACAATTAGCCGAAATTATAGCCAAAATGTCATTTATGAGTTAACAACATTTCAGTTGCAGGTGATCTCTGGTTGCAGCTGCTGAGACAGACAGGACTGGATTACAACCAAAACCATTTCTGCTGAACCTTGAAAAAACCTGCAAATAGTTGGAAAAGAAAGAGGGAGACGGTCCACCACAGAGACACAAATGCCTTTGATCTGCAGCCCCATGAAACTGGCCGGCCTACACACACTTACACGCACGGTGGTTGAGATGTATGTGTGTGTGTGTGTGTATGAGTGTGTGCATAATCATGTATCTCTCTACAAAATGTCAGTGGACTTCAAAGGACATCAGACAAGTACACAGCCCCACACTGCATATCCCATTATTTTGAGAAATAGGCCAGAATATATTCTGCAGTGTGTGTTGGCATGGGAGTGTGTGTGTGTACACAGGCACACTGTGTGTGTGTGTGTGTGTGTGTGTGTGTGTGTGTATCTAGGACAGGAGTGGTGTCCGTATTCCAGCCAAGTTTGTATCTTTGACCAAAGAGCAAAATAAGTTTTCAAGGATGGAGAGTTGTTGCAAGAACAATGAAAGAGATAAAAAGATAGAAAATTAGCACTCGCACACACACACGGTGATGTAGCTACAAGGTCTGAAGTTAAAGATATTGGTGTCAGTGTACAAATTTCATCTTAATTTATGGCCTGCAGACTGGGTGACTGGACAAAACCTCTCCAACTTGCACCCATTTTTTGCCTTTGACAGTCAGACGGGAGCACATACTCTAGAGTTAATTCAACACAGATAGTACACATTTGGCAATATGCAGACCATAATAAGTCCTGATGCTAAGCAACTACCAAAAATCCCCCGAAAATGAGGTCATGTGCCCCCGCGCCAAAACAGAAATGGACAAAAATGGAAAGGAGCGGAGGAAAAGAGCTCAAAATTGGATGAGATGGCATGTGGGGACTTGAAGGACTTTAAACTCTGCAAACAGAACTGGAGAAGAGAAAACTTCATCAGAGTGAGGCACTCAGACACTCACGGGAAACTGTGAGCGCCCACAGGGAAATCCCACCGAAGGGTGGCCATAGTGGGAGAACACGAACGTCAATTGAAGATGGATAGAGGACGGGAGACGGTGTCAAAGCAGCGACTTTTAACTGAAAAGTATGTGTCTACTTTCTTTTTCCTACTTCACTTCATGTTTTGACAACTCAATGGTTTCATACTGTCATAAAAAAAAAGTGTTTCATTTTGCAGCGTGCATCTGCCAACTTCCATCTCACTGAGCGCGAGGGGAACGTACAATAAACATAACTAAAGCTGTCATAAAGCGAGTCAACCTGCGTGAGAAGTCTTTAGCAGCAAAGGAAGTCATTCCACACCCGTTGTGAGTCAGACTGTAGTTTTAGTGTAAATATATGTGCGGATCAAAAGTACAATTGTGTTACTTTGTCACTTGTTTGTAGCTTTTTTTTTTTTTTTTTTGGTGCTTTGTGCACCACAAGCTGAGTGCCATCTAGTTCGATTATAATTGAGAGAAGGCAGACATCTCTACAGTCGATATCTCCGAAACTCTGCAGCTTTTAAATAATGTGGTTTGGATTGCTGATATGAAACTAAGAAGTCTATTTCTCACATATCGACTCATTACTTCCATCTTAACTCAATTCTGTAATTCACAAGCAGCCAACCAGATCCGTGAGTTATCAGGCGTGGGTTGAAAAATGTTTTCCTACACCCAGAGCATCGGAAGATGCTTAACTATAGGGCCCAAATCCATTCCAAACATTTGAGATGTGTATCAATACTCACAAGTCTCATTAGCAGCAAAGTGTTTCTGACTGCTTTTCCAAACGCATTTGCATCTCGTCTGATAAACCGGCAGGCACATACATATTAAAATACTCAGAGGGAAAAATCCACCCCAGATTTTTGCTCATTTAGTCATAATCAACTCAGGGGGGGAAAAAAAGTGGATTGAGATTTGTGAACATTTGTGTGAGGAGGGGATACATTTGTTTATGTTTACAATCTGAAGTTGGATTTGTATAAGCAGTCTATGTAGAGGAACTTCTCTTTTGTTTTCAGCCCTGTTGTATACGGTGTGAAGTCAGTGGCCCGTTCAGCCTCAGTGGGCTGCTTCGGAACTAATTAACACCCATATGTAAATCACATGTTTAGCTATGAGCCACTCACTGCAAGCCTATGGTGGAAAGCACACACACCGTATGGCTTTAAGTTAATTCTGAGCCACTGCATCCCTGCAGAGAGTTGAATTGAACTAAATGAGTCACACGCAAATGCATATAAGTGACTAATAATATCTAAAGTGAGTTGTTTTTCCGATGTGCTCTGTAAGAAGACAGAATAGAACACATCCACAGCAGCGAAGTCAGGCTTTTTGTCCAAAGCCTCTCAAGGTTCACTGGGTACTGTATTTTCAGTATGGCTGGCCCCAGTGGATCTGAACCCACTGAGCTGGCAGCGTTAGCGCTCTGCCCTATGCTTATTTATACATTATGTATACAGACACACACACTGACAGTCCAACACACACACACACACGTACACATATACACATGTGTAATATCATTTCAATTCATGTATGTAATTCGTGTAATTCATGTGTGGCCAAAAATGCAGACGGATGCAGCTGCATTAACATTAAAGCGTTAACGGGCTCGCCGTTAAAAACAACATATGTGTCTCTTTTGATCAGGACGTATACGGCGAGGAGATTCCTCTTCACAGCTTGTCGGCTGCATGTCGTGCTCTTCATTCAGCTGGAGGAAAATCAGGAGATACCACCTTCTGGGGCTTTTCTACCTATTGTCTGGCCTCTGAAATGAACGGATAAAACTCCAGGACTAAGCGGCTTTAGATGCCGATTGTGAGCATAAATAACAGTCGATACCATCCTCCCAATCTGATGTTTGATCATCTCGTGCGACCCACCTTTAAGCCCCCCATCATGCCTTTCATAAAGCTCTGTATGACACATTCTCTTACAGATTACTCTTTAATCCATGTCCTCAAAGTGCATAATAATGCAGCCCTGCACTACCTATATGTGCATTACGTAAGATCATGATGGAAACACCCACCATCTGGTTACCATGACGTTAGTGACCCTCTCAATGAATAATAATAGCCAAACCTTTTTTTTTTCACCCAAGCTATTGCACGCAACACAGGGCACTCTATCTTACTCATTTATACACACTCGCACTTTACACACAGCCGTCTGCATGAGCCATTAGAATAATACATACTGTCATACGACTGCGGCAGATGTTTAATCTGACATTGTAGACAATATACCTGAGGGTATCTTCACATGGCAGTGATTGAGATGTTCAGTATGAAATGCGAAAGCTCTATCAGTAACTAAACTTTGGATTATCTTGTTAATGATGGCTTCAATTACCCACGCTCATCCAAATTCCTCATTTTCTCTCTGCCATTTTGTTCATTTTGAAACAAGGGAAAAACAAACCAACTAACATGGCGCTTCAAGACCTCGGGCCACATATTAATTGTGTCACAGAAACACAATATGAACTCAAGCGCTTAAAGGCATCAAGTCAGGTCATGAATTATTTTAAGCTCATCTACTTAACTTGTAGGCGCAGTATCAAGATATATGTGATGCCTGAATAAATGTGTATTTAATCAAATTACTTCAACAGGGGGCAATAGCTGTTTTTGGCCCTTGGCCCTTGCCATGAGTTAATTAAGCCATGCGTCCATTAAAAAACAAAACAAACAAAACAAACAGGAGGCACTCTTTTTTTTTAGCCATTAAGCAAGACTATAGCTGTGTTTCAATCCAAATGTGTTGCAACCAGATTTTAAGTAAATCTGCATAAGGAAATGTGAATGAATGTTTGTTTCCATCCACTATGCAAAGGAGTTGCTTCATCGCGATAAGCAGTAGGCGTAGATGTAATTAACAGAGCGCCAGTCGGACCTCAAATGGTGAATGTAGAAAACAGGATGGAAATCTGACATTTCTGTTTGTTTCATGTATTAATGTGATCTGTGTTACGCAATCATCGATGTTTGAAAGAGCCACGAGAGCAATGACTGTCAGAGGAAACAGATAATGAGTCATGAGATGTTTCCATCTCCCACTGAGCACAAAAAAAACCCCATAAAACCCCACCTCCAGCAAACATGAAAACCTTTGTGTGAAACTGAGGAAGTCTTTTTTCAAATTTTCCCGTTTCACCTTTTATAATGCGATACTTAGAAATACACATAAAAAACACTTGACGGAAACACTGCGCATAAATCTTTTGCTGTACAGCAGCTACAGGCAGCAATATTACGAGTTAATGCCATTGATGTTGCCTTCATTTCCATTCCAAGATTCTCAAGTCATTTACTTGGAAGAAACCATCAGTAGGCAACTTGACTTGAGGTAACTCAGTCTCAGTAACATCAGTAATACAACAATAATTTTGTGGACTTTGCTAAAATTAGCACCGTCTTCTATTACTTGGTCATACCAGACCAAGAAATGATCATCAAAATACTAAGGCTGTCTTTTGAATTGGACAAAGGTATGTTTAGTTGTTAGTTGTTTAAGATTTATTTAGATGTTACGAATGATACTAATTATGGTCTAATTAGGGTTCCATTTAGTGTAGCGCCCTGACTCTTGTTTGACCTGTTTACTCTACTATTTACTGTATATATTTACTGTATATTCCACTGAGTTTTCAAAGATTGTGACTGTGGGCCTCCCCTCAGACACAAAATACTTGACAAATCTCTGTCCAAAGGCATCTATTAGTTTCTGACTTGGAAAACAGGAAAAACTATCAAATTTCCCAACACTGTACTAACTCTTAAACCAAATCACACACATTTCAACTATTCTATGTGATCTCCTCAATGTAATAACTAATGTAATATTTTTTGCATTCACTGTGTCTCCCCTGAAACTGCCTGAAAGCCCCTAGCGAGGCCTACTTCCCATTTTGAAAACCTCTGATTTATTCAAATAAGTTAAGGGTACACATTTTAAAACAGCATTTTCAAAACTCTATGATCAAGACCAAGATTATTTCCAGTTCTGCAGCCCAGCTTTGGGTTGGATATGATATAACTGAACTAAAAATCTAATCCGACTGTTTTGTTTGGACCAAAAACTATCCCAAACCAGGTCATGTACAATATAAAACCGCACTCATGTTTCCACGGAGCAGCGAGACGTCTTGTTCTGTATTGGTTCAGGCAGTGCTGGGACTTGTGCTTGTGTCTCTTCTGTGTTTCTCTTGTAAGAGTTCACTTTGACCAAGCTGGTTGTATTATATTGGGTTAGGCAGGGCTGGGCTGTCTGCCAGACGGTGATGTAATTACATTGTTAACAGTCATTTTGTCAGCCACAGTGAGCTATACGCAGGTCGCAGCCTTTACCTCTCTCGCTTTCCGAGATGACATTACACTCGCTCTACCTCGCTCTCTCAGTCTCGCTCTGTCATCGAGGCGGACACTGAAGCCTTGTGAGGGTGACAGTGACAGTGCCTCTGTTTAAAAGGCATTTGACTTGGAACTTTTACCGCTGTCCTCTCTATCCGTGTATCTCTCCGTCTCGCTGACATTGCATGTGCCTCCACATTTTGTCGCCGTTGTCACTTTGTTTTTCATCCACCTGTGCTACAAAACTTCCCCTGACCTTTCTCTTCATTTTTTTCAGGGTGATAATAAAAGTGTGTCCTCTGTCAAACTGATTGCCCATTCAGTAGTACATAATTACCTTATCCGATTTATATCAGAGCTGCTTTGTGAATAAACTGCAGTTCAAACAGAACCCAATATGCAATAAAGACTACGAACAAAAAAAACACTAAAACCAAAATAAACCTCTGACCACATATCTAAAAACAAAGACAAGCTGAGCACAGAAACAGGAAGCAGGCAGCTCAGATCACGTACTGTACTAGGTCAAACGGAGGAAGAAGAATGAATGATGAGCAGATATTTCTGGAAGAGAACAAGGGCGATGACGTGTTTCTAGTGTTGTGGAAATTGTCTACAAGCACTCAGGACACATAAAATAAACATAAAGCATTGATGGGTTAAGAAGTATTATTGTCCTACGTAAGAGTCCTGTTGCATTAGTATTAGTTATTTTTTAAACGCTTAAGTTTAATGCATTATCAGTAGCAGCAATCAATCGAAGGGGTTTCTGTTTGTCCAAATCTTTTGTCTAACTTGCTCCTGCTCTGTTCTGCTGTTCAGAGGCCGCGGTCACCTCTCCAAGGTTGTACATATGAAAAAGCTAACACATTGTGTTTTGTATCTGCCCATGTTTAAGTTGTTGTTTCACAGGGGGTCCCCAAGACTTTTTCTGATCTGAGGTCCTCAAAAAAATCTGATTCGCACATGTCAACTAAAATCACAGTTTCAGGGATCGTACATTTTTTCAAATACAAAAGTCAAATTCAAGCACTTTTCAAGCACTTTCAAGGTGCATTTTCAAGCTTTTCCAGCACCTTACAGCCATGGTAAATGACATTTATACACAACATGATGATTTCACCTCTTCATCGCATTAAAGCAGATGTTATTGTGCTACAGATCCAGCCACTTAAAATTTCCGTTTGGTCCCTGGTAGGGCCCAGACCGATCCGTGGCAGGTCCCTGTCGTCACCTGGCTGGGGCCGTAGCGCTAATGAGATCCCCCGCGATGACGTAGGGAACACGGGGCCGACCCGTCACGCCCATAAGTTCATTTTTTAGAAACTAGTTGCAATGGTCTGTTTATCCACCAGGAGGAGCAGTGAGTGTGGAAGCTGAAGCGCCAGTTATTACTGTAATCGCAGGCATAGGCCCTATTTGATGAGGGAGAGAGCTTCCCACACAGAGCATATTCAATTATTATCAATAGACTATATCATAGGTCAGAAATATCATACTTCAGCTTTTTGTTACTCAAAAGAACTTCATGTGGGGACTGAGCGATAGTGAGAACAAAGCTGCGGTTGCATCACTAGTCTGCTGACTTTATCTGCAGTGGTACCGAAATTAATAATGTACAATGTATAACATTATTGTGACTATATAAATATAATTTATGGTGCTGTTAAATAGCTGTTAGACCACCCCGCTACGTGCGTGCCATGAAAGCCGAGAGCAAACTGTTTAACCTCAGTGAAAATGTTTTTGTTTTTTTTAAAGACTAAACGCCAACCCGTGAGGACTTAAGCTGAATATATCGTTAGACCAAAACATCTTCTGAATTTTGGAAATGATTACATTGATTTTTATTATTTTATTATTATTATTATTTTGACTTTTGGACCGTACAACGCTCTGTATATGAAATGCGCCTGCTGCGCGCTGCCTCATTGATCTGAGCTGTCTGTCATGAGAATGATATTTTACCCATTGGTTGTATTATAAACTAAACGAAATTAACGAAATTCGTTAAAGCAAGTCATTTGGTGTTTACAAGTCATGATATTTAACTG